>WNWK01015360.1:0-48088 GCA_009830355.1 Cherax destructor | reverse complement strand
TTAAAATTTGTGTGGGGTTGGTTCATGTTGTTTTCTTGTTTGAGGATTGTGCCCAAGGGGGGGGTATGTGGGGTATATGGGTAGTTCTTTAAAAAATTGTATATCTTTTTTGTCTATTTTTTTGTTATATCATGTTATTGTGATAGATAAAATTATACAAAAGGTGGCCCTTAAAGTATATGGGGCTTGGTGGTTGTAAAAAATTTTTGGGGGAATAGGGGGGGGAATTGTAGTTGTCAGGTATATATTGGGGTATAATGTAACCCTTTTTTGGGGAAGGGAATATATTTTTTTATATACGGTGCGGGGGAAATATTATGTAAAAAATTTTTCCCATTCCTTTTGGTTTTTGTGGTTTTATTTTTGTCTTATGGCATAACAATGGTGAACGTTTTGGGAAAGGGGGGGTTTTTAAAACAAATGAAATTTTCCTTGGTGGCCTTAAAACCCTTTAGAACTTTTTGGGTTGGTTGGTATATTTTGGTTTTGTTATAGCAAAAAAGGAAAAAACCCCAGGGAGTGTGATGTAATATTATATTTGGTAAAACATTTTTGGGGGGAAGTTTTGTAGTTTTTTTGGTTTTGGGGGAAATTTTTGAAAAAGGAATATTTTAATTATATTTTTTGTATACGAAATTTCCCAAAAAAAATAAAAAAAAAAAAGAATGCTTTTTTGTTCTACTGACTACCATTATACGAGACGTCTGGATTGGAGAATGAAAAATTTGTGTGGTGTGGGCTATAAAGGGTTGCAAAAGAATCTTCGTTAATTTTCCACCCGTGTGTATGAGAGGATTGTTGCCAGGTTTCAGGAAGTACCTGTGGATGTGAATTCGGCAGTAACAGTGTGTCTTCACGGCGTATCCAGGTACTCGTTTGGGTCAGGTTCTTTGCCTCATTTGAGGCGAATGAGGCTGTTTGAGACAGTTTTGAAGATATGGAACTGTTCATACGGCGACGGTGGCGGGTGGTCGGAAGGATGTTTCAAGGTCTGCTGGAGGGAACGTTTACGCTTAAAAATGACGTTACGCCATCCCATCCCTTCCCTACGTACTGTTGGAGGACTTCAGGACTCAGGTCGGTTACCTATGCGGGGCAACGTCGTACCTGCAGGTTGTGTGGGGCCTATGACCATATGGCTGTGCAGTGTAGTAAACGGACGGGCCCAAAGGATGTTGGACGTCAAGAGAGTCTTCAGTGCATCGTACGGAGGGCGTGAGTCGGACAACCCTATGTCGGGTGCAATTTGGGAGTGCTGGGGTGGACAGGTCAAAACCCTTTTTGGAGGATGGCTGTGCGACCTTACCAGGGTCGGAATCATCAGTCCAGGAGCCTGGGCCGGGGAGGAGTATCAGCGGCTGATGGGGAGGGTGGCAGAGGAGGCGTTTGCTACGGTGTTGCAGGACCTTTTGTGCACCCCAGGTCAGGTTTGTGTGGATGAACCTGCAGCTGACTTGGAGTCAGCGGGGGATGGGGATGCTGAGGTGGTTGGCCTCCCTGTGGCTAGTGCCTCGGACGCAGGGCGGCTGCTTCATGTGGAGGCGGAGGTGCACTTCGATGGCCTCCAGGAGGTGGGTATGTAGGAAGAAAGTGCGTCACGGAAGAGAGCGGCCCAGTCTGATACTGACGATGTGCTAACACTGGCGCAACGTCCGGGAAAGAAGATGTGGGCTGAAGTAGCGAGGGGTGACGTTGGTGGTCCCAAGGGACAGAGACTCATGAAAGGTGGTTCCCGAGACTCTGGGAGTGACCGGTGTGGAACTCGGGGAAAGGGGATCGGCAAGTGCCGTCCCTAAAGGAAAACCCCTCTGTCAGTTTCAAGTGCTTTACCGTGAATATTAATGGTTTGTGTGATAAGATGAAGCGTGAATGGTTTCGTGAGTATTTGGTGAGGTATGGTATAGACGTGGTTTTTGTGCAGGAACATAACCACAAGTATGGTTGTCAGTTACTGATTGAAGGATACACTGTTTACGCTGCACACTCCTTGAGATTGAAAGGGGGTGGCTATATTAATCAGGGAGACTAGCCCGTTTGTTGTCCATCACAGTGAGGAGGGGGAGGGGCGGGTAATACGGGTGGATGGATCATGGGGGAGGGATCGGGTGTCATTTGTGTGTATTTATGGTCCAGCGAGGCGGATGGTAGGGTAAAGAATGATTTTGTGAGGGATGTGTTAGTTTATCACCTACGATCGCTATCTGCGATTGCGGTGGTGGTGGTGATTGGAACTGTGTGACACGTCGTAGGGACGTGGACCCGGGGCGGGATTGTTCAGTTTTGCTGGGGGATCTGTTACATGGTGTGGGGTTGGTGGATGTGGTGGGGGTGCTGAATGGGACGTGGAGCATCGTTCGTGAGGAGAGGTTATGCTGCTCGGCTGGACAGGTTATATGTGACTAGGAGAGCGGAAGTGAGGAGGGTGAGTGTGTTGGATGTCGTTTTCGGACCACAGGGGTTTTGGTGGACTTGGGGTGGGAGGGATTGCCTCGAGTGCAGGAGTTATTGGAAATTAAATGTTGGTTGCTTCAAGAGGGATGGGGGATACGTTTGGGGGTTTGTGGGACAGGTTGTGGTCCGAGGTGTGTGTGGATGGGGATTTGTTGCTTTGGTGGGACAATGTGGCTAAGGGAAAGATAAGGGACTTCTATGTTAGAAGGGGGAGGGAGGATAATCAGTTTGCGTATGGACTTATTAGGTATCTGGAGGGACAGTTAAGGGATTGTTATGGGAGAGGATGTGGGAGTGCGGGTTACCCTGTTGTGGAAATAGAGGGTTTGAAAGATAATATTAGGGTTTTGCAAAATGAAAGGTTTGATGCTGCAAGGGTGGCGGGTGGGTTAGAGGAGGTGGTATGGGGTGACAAGCCGTCGGCATGTGTCCTGCGAGGGCAGGCATGTAGGCGTAGAGCGACGGAAATTAGGTTGTGTGTGCATGAGGCAATGGGGGGTATAGGGAGGGGCAAGAGTTGGTTACAACAGAGGGCATGGGGCGGTATGTAGATGGGTGGTATGGATCGTATATGAGGAGTAGAGGGGTGCAGGAGGAGGCTTTAAGGGATATGGGAGGTTGGGTGCAATGTGGACTTGAGAGGGGGGATAGGGAGGGGTTGAGTGGTGATATAGTGGAGGATGAAGTATGGACGGCCTTGATGGGTATGAGCAGGGGTAAGGCGCCAGGGATAGACGGACTACCGAGTGATTTTTATATACAGCATTGGGGGGTTTTAAAGGGGTTTTTGGTGCGGTTGTTAAATGTCATGGGGATTCACAGTCCACGGCTATTGTGGTTATGGTGCCAAAGGGGACTAGTCAGACGACGGTGAGGGATTATAGGACTATTTCACTTATGTGCGCGGACTATAAGTTATTTGCGAAAATATTAGGCAATCGCTTGAAAAGGGTCTTAGATAAGGTTATTGTTGGGAGTCAATATGGGGTGCCGGGAAGGTCTATGTACGTGGGGCATGGGGTTATTCGGGGGTTTATTGAGAGTAGGCAGAAGGAGGGAGGGGGGGTGTTAGCGCTGGATTGGAGGGCAGCGTATGATAGTGTGGAACGTGAAGCGTTGTGGAGCATTATGAGGTGGCAGGGGTTTGGTAAGGAGATGGTGAGTTGGGCACGTACTTTGTACTGGGGAGCGAGTATGTGTGTGCAAGTGAATGGGAGGGTGGGGCAGCGTGTTAGAATGGGAAGGGGTTTACGTCAGGGTTGCCCACTATCTCAATTGTTGTTCGCATGCCTGCAGGACCCATTTTATAGGGCTGTAGAAGCATCTGTGCGGGGGCAGGGAAGGGGGGATCTGGGTGTTGGGAATCCTGGTATAGTGGGCTATGTGGATGACACGATGATTCTTGTGGAGAGGGGGGGGGATTAGAGCATGTGGGCAGGGTCATTGAGGTTTTTGGGGAAGCGACGGGTATGACTGTAAATGAGGATAAGTCAAAATTCATGAGATTTGGGGACTGGGAGGGGATGGTGGGCGGGAGGGATTGTGGGAGGTGGTGTTTAGTGGATTGGGTGAAGATTTGTGGTGTGGTGTATATGAGGGATGCGAGGGAGGCGAGGGTGGTTAATTCAGAGGGTGTAGTACAGAGGGTGTTGGGTAGATTAGATGGTTTGAGGATGTCACATCTCACGCTGCACCAAAGGGTAATAGTGGTTAACGTGTTGCTATATAGTATAATATGGCATGTGGCGGCATTGTACCCGTTGGTGCAGGGGGACGTTCAGAAGTTGTTGCGTAGGGTTTTTCGTTTTATTTGGGGATCGGGTTGTGATTGGTTACGAAGGGGGGTGGTTACGCTCCCGTTACGCCAGGGAGGGCTAGGGTTGATTCCCTTGGAATGCAGGTTGAAGAGTGTTTATGTGAAGCGGGGTTACCTGAGGGTGGTTGGGGATGGGAGAGGGATAGGCCTTCTGCATGAGGATATAAGGAGGTGGTGGGGAGGGCGGGATTTAAGGGAATGTGAGGACATGTTACGGGTCCTTCTTATTGTTAGGGATCCATCACATATAAGGGTCAGGACTATTGAGAAGGCGGTGAGGTCTCGGGAGGTGGCAGGGGTGGAAGGGGTGTACCCTCTGTATGCTTGGAAGGATATTTGGGGGAGGTTAAGGAGATTGCGGCTTCGTCCATGTGTGCGGGAGGTGTTTTTCCGGTTTCTTCATGGGATCTTACCGTCCGGGGTGGTTTTACGTAACAGAGGCCTTAGGGTGGATGGGGTGTGTCAAGCTTGTGGGGAGGATGAAACTGCGTTTCATAGTGTATATTTTTGTGAGCGTTTGGGTGTCGTGAGGGAATGGTTGAGGCGTGTGATTTGCTTAGGGGGGGGGTGGATTGTTGGTGTTGAGGGCACTTAGTTTGGATGTGGGAGGAGTGGGGGTAGAGGTTCAGAGGGCAGTGGCGTATGTGATAGCAGATTTTGTTTTCATTTCATGGGCTATGAGGGATAAAGGGGTTAGTGAACGACGGATGGCACTGGCGGCAGGATTTTATAGAACGAAGTGCCGGAATAGGGACCTCTATGGGGGGAGGTGGGTGAGGGATTTTCCTGTGGGTTACAGGGATTTCACCATGGGGGTTTTGTGGTCCTTGTGAGTGTCAGGGGTATCCAACGGGCTGGTCTCCCGTGGGGGGGGGTATTGTGAGGCATTGACTGTGGTTGTTGGTGCTCGTGTGATTGTGCGTGAGGCATCGAGGTTAGTTAGCTTAGGGGGGTATCACTGTTTTGTTGTATGTGTTTGTATGTACATAGTGTGTGGAAGGGCGTTTATATTGTCCTGTTGGGGTTTTGATGTGTGGTTTAGTATTCATGTAACATTTGTCTTTTGTGACATGGGCCGTGCAGGTCTCGAGACCCGTTGGGGTTCTCATAATGTATATAGTGTGATAGGGTATGCACTCAGTGGAGTAGGTTTGTGTAGAGCGCATTGTATATCTGCTCTTTAGTTAGTGTGTGGTTGTGTTGAGTTGTTGTATTTATATTGACTGTACATATGTATGTCTTGTACCCAGTATTTGGGATGATGGCTTAGACTTACATTATCGCTTTATTGTATATTTTATCTTGTATTTAAGAGTTATGTATATGTTATACTTGTGCTTTCAATAAAATATAAAAAAAAAAAAATTCTCCACCCAATTGCATTTCAGTTGTTTTCAAATATTTTTACTCCATATTATAGCTGATACAGAATAACTTAAGCTCAAATAATTTTATTTTTCAACTGAAATCGTGTATTCTTGTGACATATAATTTTTATATTTTATTTAAAATTTTTACTACAATATAGTACATCAATGAAAAATGCCACAAAAATAGATGCCAAAAACCGCAACACTAGATACATGACATCCAATTATTCCCGTGCACCCTATATGACTTACAACCTTATACATGACATACATAAAAGAGCATAACATATATAATGCCAAAATACACTTGAAACAAACCAATACCCTTTGTAACAAGGGTGCATCTGTGTCACATGCAAATATATCTACCAAACACATAAAACTAAAGCAGGCCCTAAACCCTGTACCTTATTCCTTCTCTTATAAGGTAACCCTCCCTCCCACTACATTTACAAACCTGTCAGAACATCATATTAACAAACAACATATATTCATATAGTTAATACGCAACAAGGCATAGCTGATAATGTACTCAGTTACAACATGAACATTTATAAAATCCGGTTGTTCTGAACAAGGTCATATCATATATCATACTAAAAATATATCTAACCTAACACACCATACTGATAGTCGTCACCACTCCTCATTCAGTAAACTTTAACTTAAAACTGTTTTTACTCCGTACAATTATATGACGTAATATTATCCAACACACAGGTTTTATACAATTAAATATAACAGTACCCACAATAAAAATAACATGTATAGGAAATACTATACTTTTCACGTATGCGTACACAACGCACAATGTTAATTACAATGTGAAATCCTTTTTTATGATCGTTTAACGATACAAAACAGGTACATGATGCTAATATTTTGTATTCCCTACGTCATCATCCAACAGAGAAGCTCCCCATACTCATACTCCAGAAACATGCCTCTCCGACCAAGAAAACCCGTCAGGTAAACCCACTCAAACCCCTTACAAAAAGATTAACCCCTATAATCAAAACCCTCCCCCCACTTGAAAAGCCACCCCCCCTGCGTCATTTGTCATCCCAACCCCCTCATGCACACATACCCTAAAAAACCCCTTATCTTCCCACAACCGCTAAAATTACCTTGATAATTAAAATCCCCCTCTCCCACTATGACCCAACAGACACACCTCCCCCCACCTAGAACTACACCCTAATACACATCCAAAACTCCACGCTCACTCGTCATACCTTAACCAGGATGAGCTTACCCTCCTACCACGTCAAGCCCCCTTCTACGTCTACAATACATCCCGCAAAACCATGTTCCTATACTCATCAGAAAATGCAGACTCCCATTTACTCCCATACACCACCCGATTCCTGCATTTACTCCTATACATTGTGCCCCCATAGCTCTAATCCTTTCCCCACCCCTGCTCCCTCAGTCTCCAGGACACACACACGAAATCCACCATTAAATACCATAAACCCCTGCGTTCTCTATCACCCACCCCTCGTATATCCATACTCATAGCCCTCAGTACTGAAATACCCCCACCCCCCATTTTCCTCAACACCCTGCCTATCCATTCTCTCACCACCCCAGTTCCTCACAAAATATATAGCATGCATCACTGTTTCTTGCGACCCACATCTTTACAGCACCCATCTCGAACAATGCCCATCCGACATAACAATGCCTTATCTGCCACCACCCCATGTAGAAACCTATACATTAATTCCCTATCCCCAGCCCTAATCCTCATACCTTTCAAACCCTCCAGATCAATCCCCAATCATACATAGGGTATTCAGCACCCCCCAATCCCATCCTTCCCCACACGCGACCTCCAAAACACTAGCCTTCACTTCTTGCACCCTCCTCACAATCACCAAATGCCGCAATATATCCCAACACGTCCCCAACGATACACCCCCCCACCATCTGCGCACCTCCCGCTCCACCGCTCCCACGGTAGCCCCTCAGTGCCTCCCAGCCGCACCATACACCGTTTCACAAACAAACACATCAACCTCCTTTCCACCCAAATAAGCCCCAACCCCCCTAACTCCACTCTCTTCCTGACCACCTCCTTCCTCAACCAGTGTTTACCGAAAGCCCAAATGTACTTAAAAACCCTCACCTCCAACCCTCTCACATCCTCCTGCATCAGAGGGTAAACCACTGCCACGTGCCACAGTCTACAGTAGATCAGCACGTTCACCGCTATCACCCTCTGATGCAAGGAAAGATCCCCCGCCCTCCAACTCGCCAACCTATCTAGCGCTAGTTGCACCACCCTCCCAGAGTTCACCCTCCTGGCCTCCATACTGTCACCCATATACATATTACCACAAATTTTCAGACTATCCACAATAATCCACCTATATCTCTCAGCCAATCTACCTCCAATCCATGCCCCAACCTCCAACAAACGCGATTTCGCCCCATTAATTCTCATACCCGTAGCTGCACAAAACACCCTTAGAGCCCCCTCAATCTTCAATCCCTCTTCCATTCTCACCAACACCGTGGTATCGTCCACGTACCCCACTATATCATTTCCTCCCCTCCCTGCCTGTATCCCACCCCCCACATTCTTCACAATCATCCTGTAAAAGGGATCTTGCATGCACGCGAACAATATCTGGGATAATGGACATCCCTGTCGCAAACCCCTATCCATTCGTACCACCCTTCCCAATTTCCCATTCACCTGCACACGCACAGTAGCCCCCGAATACACCATCTCTACCCACCTAACTACCTCCTCACCAAACCCCTGTTTTCTCATGATCGCATACAGCATCCCTCTCTCCACACTATCATATGCCCCCTTCCAGTCCAACGCTAATACTCCTCCCCCAGCCCCCTCTATAAATCCCTTGATGCGTTCATGTCCCTCAATCATACACCTACCTGGTATCCCACGTTGTCCTTCCGCTATCACCTTCTGCAATACTCTCTTCAATCTGTTCCCCAAAACCTTTGCAAAGATTTTATAATCTGCATTCATCATTACCAGAGGTCTATAATTCTGCACCATGTTCCCCTGATTACTCTTCTTAACTAATACTACCACCCCTATGCCCTGCTCCCTCCCCATTCTACACCTACTCTTTATACAATTCATCAAGGCCACCATACATTCCTTCAACACATCCCAATGTACCCTATAAAATTCATTCACCATACCATCCATACCAGGCGCCTTTCCCTACTCATTCCATTCACTGCCTCCCACCCTCCTCCTCTGTTATTTCTCCCTCCAGACACAACCTGTCCTTGTCCCCCAAAACCCCTACCACACCCTCCTCTACAATCTCACCTTCACTCCTGCCCCCACCCTTGCTCCGCAAATACGCCTCAAACCACTTATCTACGTAAACTCCCATCGCCTCAGTCGTCCGTAAACGTTGACCCCTATTGAATCCTTCCAAATCCTCCTCCACATCCAGGTAGTCTATCGTCATAGCCTCTCTGCGCCCCCTACACCTGCCCACAACATACCGCGATGGTCTGTCACCCCATAAAACATCATCCATACCCGCTTTCACTCTGCACGCATCAAACCTCTCATTTTGCAAATCCCTCAGTCTTTCTTTCAAACCTCGAATCTCATCCATCACCTGCACTCCTCCACGCTCATAACAACCTTGCAACAACCCCTCAAGATACTTTTGTAGACCATACCTCCAGCACACCTCCTCTTGCCCCAGCTTCTGATAATATTCCCTAATTCCTATTTTCGCACAGCTCTCCCACCATTCCACCAAATCATTATTATCCTCTCCCCTTTGCTCCCACAATGACCCCCACCACCTCCTAAAATCATCCGCCCTACCTATGCCAGTCAATAATCTACCATTCAGCTTCCAATAACTCTGATACCACCTAATCACCCCTTCCCAACTCACATCTGCCAGAACACCCCTATGATCCGAGAATCCCACATCAAAAGTCTGCACCCTCCCTACAACCACCCTCCCCGTCACATATACCCTATCCAAACATGCCGCATATCCCTTCCTAACAAAAGTATACTCCACAAAATCCCCCCCTCCCACTACGTCCCTAAAACCTGCACTACTCAATAAATCCCTCAATGCCCCCAACTCACAACCCGCTCCCCTAGGTTCCACATCCCTTTTTCTAATTACACTATTAAAATCCCCTCCCAATATTGCCACGCCCGGCAAACTTCCCAATGCCCCCACCATGTAATCATTTAAAAAATCAATTTTCACTCTTCGAGAAGCCTCCGCCGGCATATAAACCCCTACGAAACAAACCTTCACCCCCCCCCTAATCCCCCTCCACCCTTACCACCCTGCCCCCCCCCACTCTCCTCCCACGCTCGTAGAACAAAGGGGCTTGACGTGCTAATGACCACTGCCACACCCCCTTTTAATTTCCCTGAAGACCCTGCATACACCTCATATCCCTGCAAACATAATTCACGTCCACATCTATAATTGTGCTCCTGTAGGAACCCCACTTGCACACCATACCATCTCAAAGTTCCCTCTACCCACTGTCGCTTGAGCTCTGCCCTCAACCCATTAACATTAATAGTTAGACACTGGAATATAAATGAGTGGGTTTACCTTTCGACCTCTGCACGGACTGTGACATTATCCTTCCTTTACCACCCCCCTTGCCCACACTTTTGCTGCCCATAGCAGCATCCTTACCATCATCTCTTGCCAACTCCCCTCCCCTGTCATTCCCCTTCACTTCCACCAAAGGCTTCTTCGTGACCCTCTGGGCTGGTGTCAAGATATCATCATGGTCTTCGACCGTGCCAGATCGCTTCCCACCTCCATCATGTCCCCACTATCACTCTGATGCACCTCCACATTGACGCACTCACGCACCAATGCTGCTACCTCAGGACTCTCCTGCCCCGAATCAATCCCAACTCGTGCCTCCTCCACCAAATCTATCCCATCCCCAACATGCAACACCTGTAATGGATCATCCAGTAATCCCTGAATCACCTCCACCAGAGGCACATCCATGCCTTCCTCTATCACAGGTACCACCTGCAATGTCGCATTGACCGTGTAGACGTTGTCCTGATGTCGCTCTACCAATGTCTCATATGCTGCAGCCGTTAACAACTTCACAAAGATCCTGTTCATGCCATTTAGTGCCACTCCATACAGTTCCTCCATATCAATGTTGTATATATCTCGAAGAATAGTAGGTATTACTGTAGCCGCCACAGCAGGTTGAATTACTCCTGTAACCATGTATATGCAGACGGTGTTGATGCGGCGTCTGCCCACCGCCGTTATGACAGTGAAAATAAAGTTGCTCACAGTCTCCACCAGGGGCCAGAGACCAGAGTAGCACACCCTTCTCTCACGAGAGCTGGGTGGCGAATGTTCTCCGTCTTACTCTTAATTCTTTCAATAATAACTCTACCATACACTTTACCAGGTATACTCAACAGACTTATTCCCCTATAATTTTTACACTCTCTTTTGTCCCCTTTGCCTTTATACAAAGGAACTATGCATGCTCTCTGCCAGTCCCTAGGTACCTTACCCTCTTCCATACATAAATAATAATGTAAATGTTCGTTTGTTCAAAATCTTAAATCTCCGAAAGTTCTTCCCTGATTGCTTTGAAATTTTGACACAACGTTGCATTCGAATACGCGCATGTTTCTATTTACCTATATTTTATAGATGTCACACCTGTGACAGCTAAGATATTCTCACATTAATTGCTGGAAATATGGAACGGAAAGGTGCCGGTTGATCTGACCTCAAGATGAATTTCATTGCCTCATAACTTCTGCAATTTAGTGACGTCAAAAGAAGAATTGGTTGAAAAAGTATTTTCCAATATTCAAACCAATTATAAGAATCACGATTGGCTGAGTGAACCAGCTATTCTTGCAGCAAAGAACAAAAACGTCTACGAATTTAACATTCAAAGCGAGGCAGTCACATACAAGTCTGTCGACACTGTTGTGGAAGGAGATGAAGCGGTTAATTATCCAACAGAATGTTTTAATTTACTCGATCTGACAGGGATGCCACCGCACGTACTGCAATTGAAAATCGGCGTGCCAATTATCATGTTGCGAAATATCAACCAGCCAAAGCTTTGCAATGGCACGTGGCTTGCAGTAAAAAAATTAATGAGCAGCGTCGTAGAAGCAACAATCTTAACAGGACCTTTCAAAGGTGAAGATGTCCTCATTCCTCACATTCCTATGATTCCAACGGATATGCCATTTCAATTTAAGAGATTGCAATTCCCAATTCGATTGGCATTTGCAATCACCATCAACAAAGCTCAGCGCCAATCTTTAGAATTCTGCGGTTTAGATCTAGACACGGATTGCTTCTCACATGGACAATTATATGGTGCGTGCTCTAGAGTCGGCAAACCAGACAATCTCTATATCTGCACAGATAATGGAACAACAAAAAATATTGTATACCCACAAGCATTGTGAAATTAAATATATTAGAAACGTGCACTTTCTCTTTTCTTTCTTTTCCATTTAACCAGACTGAGCCACAGCAACGTGTGGCCGGGTACAGCTAGTATTAAATAAAAACACTAACCACTCCAAAGCTATATCCCCACCTGCTTTTAACATTTCTATCTTTATCCCATCAATCACAGCTGTTTTACCCCTTCTCATTCTACCCACTGCCACATGCAATTCTCCCACACTCACAACTGGTTCTTCCTCACTCCTATAAGATGTTATTCCTCCTTGCCCTATACACGAAATCACAGCTTCCCTATCTTCATCAACATTTAACAATTCCTCAAAATATTCCCTCCATCTTCTCGATACCTCTAACTCTCCGTCATTCGTCGCTCGACCTCTGTGGAGAGCGGACGTGTGTTTGACTACCCTCTGCTGACTGTTGGAGCAAGCTGAGATTTTCTCAACATGGCACAGCAGGGAAGGAGGATTAACACCGTCTGTATAATGTTGGTGTGTGGGGCTGTGATGGCTTAATCAACTTCAGTACTTCTGCCGGCGATCATCAGAGACACTTATTGAGTGGCTGATGAAGAACTCTATGGGGTGGCACTTAATGGGGCCTATCGGGTCTTTGTTAAACTCCGATCAGCTGATGTCTATGGGCGGCTGGTGGCCAGTTTTCAAGATGGTTGTGTGGATGTTAACCCGGCTGTCACAGTGAAGCTCATTGACGTGTCTCGTTACTACACTTGGATTAAGGTGCGTAATGTGCCTTTTGAGGCTGACGAGTCTGATTTGCAGATACAGAAAGGTGCATATGGTGACTGCTGGGAAGTGGACAGAGGGGGTGTACGCTGGCCTACCTGAGGGTACTTTCACATTGAAGATGACATTGAATCACCCTATACCATTGTACGTGGTTCTGGATAAGTTTTGTATGCAAGTGATGGTATCTTATGTGGGGCAGCACTGCACTTCTCACCTCTGTGGGGCATACGCCAATATTGCGATGCAGTGTGGTCGCCAGCAACGGTCGCAGGTTGTCAGGTGTCAAACCGTGGAGGAGCCTGGTCAGGAGGTGAAGGTCAGGCCTGAGTCAGGAGCTTGTCCGATGGGTTCTCCGTGGAGTGCGGAGGTAGAGAGGGAACAGCGGCTTGATGAGATATGTGTGACTACCTGGAAAGTCTTGCTCTACGTGCCCGGTTCTGGAGGGAGTGGAGGGTGTGATGCCTGAAGAGGAGCGAGTGGTGGAGGACACGTTAGCGACTGTGTTGAAGGATTTGTTGGACACACCTGGTGTGGTGAATGTGGAGGGGCTTGAAGAGAGCCTTGAGGATGTGGCTGTTGATATGGAAGCAGAGGGCGGGTCGCACAAGCAGGCTGTGGCACTGTCGGACTCTGATGACGTCCTCATGTCGGCGCAGAGGCCTGGAAAGAAGGCGTGGGCAGAGGTTGCGAGGGGTGGCCCTCATGCGACCATGGACCCGGTGGCGGCTAAAGGAGGTCCTCGTGTGTCAGGTAGTGAGCATAATGGTAGGCACCAGCAGGCGTCTAGTGGTGTGTCATTTCCGAAAGAGAGACATTTACTGTCGGTTTAAAGTGTATGTCAGTGAATGTAAATGGGTTGGGTTGAGAGACAGAGTGAAGTGTATGTGGTTCACGGAGTTTTTACACAGGTATGGGGTGGATGTGGTTTTTATGCAGGAGCACAATTACAAAACCGTGTGTGAGTTGGTGATGGATTGTTTTCGGGTGTTTGTGGTGAATTCTACTTGCTTGAAAGGGGGGATCACTGGTTGTGGATAGGGGAGAGTGTGGCGCTTGTGTGCATCTATGGGCCGGCAGAGGGGGATGGGCATGCCAAGACTGCGTTTGTGAAGGATGTGCTGGTGTATCACCTCCGGTCACTTCCCCCCCGTGACAGTCGTGGGTAGTGACAGGAATTGTGTGGTGTGTAGGAAGGACATGGAGCCGCTAGGGGCAAGGTTTTGCTCGGTAGTCTTGGGGGATCTTCTGCGGGGGGTGGGGTTGTTTGATGTGGCTAGGGGTGAAGCCTGGGAGGTGGAGAGCAAGCTAGTGAGGGGAGGGTATGCTGCTCCACTAGACCGCCTGTACGTAAACAGGACTGCAAGGGTAGAGAGGGTGTGTGTGGTGGACGTGGCATATTCGGATCATAGAGCGGTATTGGTGGAATTGGCATGGTACGGGTTGCCAAAGAGGTATCAGAGTTATTGGAAATTGAATGTTAGCCTCCTCGAGGATGAGGAGGGGAGGGTGAGGTTTGCGAGGTTGTGGAAGGGGTTATGGCCAGGGGAGGAAGCTGTTGGGGATTTGCTGGCATGGTGGGATGGAGTGGTGAAAGGAAGGATGATTATGTATGATAGGGTAAGGGGGAAGCTCAGATGTCTTATGGGCTTATTCGGTATTTACAGAGGTGGTTGTGGGGTTGTTACAGCAGAGGGGTGGGGATGGGGGCTATCCTGTGGAGGAAATAGAGGGGCTGAAGGAGTGTATCAGGGACTTGCAGAATGAGAGGTTTGATGTGGTGAGGGTGCAGGGTAGGTTGGAGGGGGTGATGTGGGGTGACAGGCCATCGGCCTGTGTCCTGCGGGGGCAGCGGCGGCATAGGGCGGCCAAGGAGATGGAACATTTGCTAGTGCATGCAGAGATGGGAGCGTATCATGTGAGGTAGAAGCTGCGTATGATGGAGGGAATGAGTCGTTACTTGGATGAATGGTTTGGGTCCTATTTGAGGAGTGTGGGTGTGAATGGGGGCATTACAGACATTGGGGGGCAGGTGTCCAGTGCTCTGGGTAAGGGGGATCATTTGGCACTGGGAGGAATCATATAGGAGGGTGAGGTGTGGCGGGTATTGTCAGGAATGAGTAGGGGCAAGGCGCTGGGTGTCGGCGGCCTGCCTTGTGAGTTTTATTTACAGAATTGGGGAGTACTCAAGGGGTTCTTAGTGCAGCTGATGAATACAATGAAAGAGAAGGATGAGTTGGGGGACTTGGAGGCGACAACGGTGGTGGGCTTGGTCCCATAGGCGGACAGTCCGCACACGGTGTGGGACTATAGGGTTATTTCTTTTCTAAGCGCTGATTATAAGTTATTCACTAAAATATTAGGGAACTGGCTGAAATGTGTGGTCGGTGGGGTAGTTGCAAGGGGTCAATATGGGGTGCCGGGGAGGACGATGTATGAGGGGCATGGGGTGATTCGTGGGTTTGTTGAGTGTGTGCAGGGGGAGGGGGGTGTTGGTCTTGGATTGGAGGGCAGCATATGATAGTGTTGAGAGGGAGGCATTATGGCGAATCATGAGGTGGCAAGGGTTTGGGGATGAGATTGTGCGGTGGGTGAGGACATTGTATCATGGGGCAAGTGTCCATGTGCAGGAGAATGGGAGGGTGGGGGAGAGGATCCTGATGGGTAGGGGTCTGCGGCAGGGATGCCCTCTGTCCCAAATACTTTTTGCGTGTTTGCAGGACTCATTTTATCAAGTGGTGGAGGCGTGTGTGAGGGGGGGTGGACGAGTGGATGGGGCGCAGTGTGCCGGGGATTGTCGGTTATGTAGATGACACGATGATTCTTGTGCTTGAGGGGGAGGGTTTAGGAGAGGTGGGGGGGATTGTAGATCTGTTTGGGGAGGCAACAAGTGGGAGGGGGTGGTAGTGAGTGGTGGTGTGTCTTGGACCGTGTCAAGATTTGTGGGATTGAGTATATGAGGGATGCGTGGGAAGCCAGGATGGTTAATTCGGGGAGCGCCGTGGCCCGAGTGCTTGGCAGGTTTGATGGGTTGCGGCCGGGTCATTTAACACTTCGTCAGCGGGTTATTGAGGTCAACGTTTTACTTTATATTAAAATTTAGCATGTGGCCACAATGTACCCATTGGTTCAGTCGAATATCAGGACATTGTTGTTGAATCTCTTTTGATTTATATGGGGGTCGGGATGTGATTGGTTGCGGAGGGGGGTTGTTACTCTCCCAGTGCACAGAGGCGGGCTGGGGTTAATTAATTTGAAGGGTAGGGTTATGAGTGTATATATAAAGAGGGGGTTCCTCTGTGAGGGGGGTGTAAGGGGAGTGGGATGGAACTTTTGTATGAGGACGTCTGGAGATGGGGGGGGAAGGACCTACGTGAGTGTGAGGACATGTTGCAGGTGTTAATGTATGCTAGGGACACTGCACATTTGCGGGTGGGGGTTCTTGAGACAGCGTTGGGGAAAAGGGAGGTGGCGATGGTGGAAGGGGTGTACCGATATATGCATGGGGGGATATTTGGGATAGGTTGTGTAGGCTATGTATATAGCTGTGGGAGGGAGATGTTATGTTCAGGTTCCTCCATGGTATACTGCCATCAGGGGTGGTTCTCAGAGACCAGAGGATATGGGAAGAGGGTGTGTGTGTAGTGATTGTGAGGGAGAGGACACGTCTTTTCATACAGTGTATTTTTGCGAACGGCTGGGCAAAGTAAGGGAGTGGATGGGGAGGGTGGTGGTTGACGGGATATTGGTTTTGCGGGTGTTGAGTCTGGATGTGGGAGGGTTGGGTGCCCCTGTGCAGCGAGCTGTGGCTTACCTCATCCTGGATTTTGTGTTTGTGTCATGGGCGATGAGGGGTCAGGCTGAGGAAGGGGTGCACAGAAAGGTTTAGGCGGCGACCTTTTGTTCGTATGCTGTGTTGAAATCAGGCTCTTTATGGGATATGGTGGGAGCGGGATTTCCCTGTAGGCTATCGTAATTTGATGGTGGAAATTTTATTGGGCATGTAAGGGGGGAGGGGGAAGCGGTGGGCTGGTCTCTCAGGGGGATGTGCGGGTTGGTGTGTGTGTATGGATCTCGTATGCGAAGGGGGTGGATGGTTGTTGAGGTAAAGATGGAGACTTATTATGTGTGGTAGGGTGTCAGTATTCTGTGGTGTTCTGTAGGTAGCCGTTGTTTATGGTACGTGGCTGATCCTAGGAGCGTTGGCGTAGGCTATCATATGTTGCATCAGGTTTCGACAAATTATCATATGTTTCGATGTGCAAAGGGGCCCCATTCATGGGTGGAGGGCATCCTTTGGATTGGGCTTTTGTTCATGCGTTTGATTGGTATATGTGAGGCATGTTCTGTGACCTGCTGGTATCTTGGCCAGGTGCAGCAGGGGAGGGGTGGAGGGTTTCATGTCATTTGTGTGGATGTTTCCTGTAGGGGTATGGCATGAGTTGCCCAATAGTAGTCATATTTGGTATATGTACCTTATGTTGTGCCTACGTCTTGTCTGACGTAGTTGGGGTTGTAAGCACTTCATTACAGGTCGCCGATTGGCGATAGTAATATTTTGATGTTTGCTATGTGCTCTCCTAGGACATGATCTTGTGTTTTTGTATTAGATGTTGAGAGCATGTGGTATTACTGTAGACGTTCAGGAACGTTTAGGTTGAGCAATGGTCAATATTTGGTGGTTGGTTTGTCTATGTGTTTTAATTCCATTTTCACACTTCGTGCACATGTGGTTGTTATGTTGAGATCGGCCATGTTAAGTTTGGCCTTGCTTATTGCCATTTGCTATATGTGATAACTTATGTTCAGACCTTTGTGATAACATATTAGTTTTGGACGGATGTCGTCCTACCTCTAGTTTATAAACCTTCACCTCTCTCTTACTTGCTGCTTTCATTTTCCTTATATCCCATCTGCCTTTTACTCTTACTGTTGCTACAACTAAAACGTGATCTGATATATCTGTGGCCCCTCTATAAACATGTACATCCTGAAGTCTACCCAACAGTCTTTTATCTACCAATACGTAGTCCAACAAACTACTGTCATTACACCCTATATCATATCTTGTATACTTATTTATCCTCTTTTTCTTAAAATATGTGTTACCTATAACCCTTTCTATACAAAGTTCAATCAAATGCTCCCCATTATCATTTACACCTGGCACCCCAAACTTACCTATCAAAACCTCTCTCTCCTCTACACTCCTCTCTTCTCCAGATGCATACACATTTATTATAACCCACTTTTCATATCTAACTCTTATTTTAATCCACATAATCCTTGAATTTATACATTTATATTCCCTCTTCTCTCTCTATAACTACATTATTGCTACCCCTTCTTTATTTCTACAAGTACATGTACAAGGTATACAGGCCTAGCTGACATCAATGACACACTACTACATAGAAAGCCGCGTGTTATGCAAGGCATGTTGGGCAAATTAGGTCAGTTTTGTCCCAGGATGCGACCCACACCAGTCGACTAACACCCAGGTACCCATTTTACTGATGGGGGAACATGGGCAGCAGGTGTCTTGTGGAAACACGTCCTAATGCTATCAACCCGTACCGAGGATTCGAACTCCGGACCTCAGTGTGTGAGTTGAGTGGGCTAGCGATCAAGCTGTCACAGTTCGAAATGTGAATGACTGCAGGATATTGCTGCCATGTTAGATTTCTGTCCAGAGCTTCACTCTAAATAATTGTATATTGTTGGCGAGCTGTGCACTGTCATTGTCGGGGCACGTAGGAATTACACTACTCAGCATTGTCATGGGACCTCTCCTTGGTTTCAGGACCTCTGTTTGTCCACCTTAGGGTGCTATTGCTGTCCCAATATCACTCTTTATTCAAGGTATTAACTACTGTTTCACCAACTTGTATCTATCTTGGAATGATTATTTAGGGTGTCGTGTTTATTTACATTCACATTGTCTAAGAATTTAAGATGTGAGGGAGAACTCTGGGTTCGGTTCATTAACAAGACCGAGTAAGTTTTTAATATAAATAATGCATATGGAAACATATATATCCTAGTGTAATACATTATTTTTAAGTGAAGTGTTAATGTAAGATGGTTCACTTTCCTGGAAATATTTGAGGGTTTATTAAGTACTCAGTTTACCCTTCGTTTATTTTATAATTAAATAAAAAAATCACAATATCGCGGCTGGAATAATTCACAAATAACCCACACTTTAGAGACTGAAACTTATTACGACGTTTCAATACAATTTGGACCATTAACTGAAGGAGACCAGAGTATATATGAGAGTGGGCGGGGGAAGGGAGTTGTAGAATGGTATAACCTCTGTCGGGTTAGTTCAATCCTAGACGTGAGACTCGCTCTCCCAACATAATACCAACAACACACTCTTCCCATCATTCTTGCTAGGCGTGGGCTAGCTACTAACACACTGAAGATTATTATTCAACCAGATAGTCATACTCATTAGATATCTCTGGTGACTGCAGTGTTATTTACATTTGTTCCCGGTGGTATGTTATACCCAGAGAGGAAGGAACACTGAAATAACTTGATATTTCATCGACCCATACAAGCAGCATTTGCCTACCATGTCTCTGAGCCACATCACTGAAATACAGGTACATTCAGGATCTATGCCAAAGAAGACTTAATTTCCTTGTGAAATCTGCATAGCGTTAACTGGATCTTTCTCAGCTAATTTATGCTATACTTAACCACGTGTTGATTGCCACCTGTAATTTGTCGCCTGCTCTTACAGCTCAAACTGCTATGTACAACATAACAGAAGTGTGTTTATTGGGTTTTCGCCGACAGAATGCGTCCTGAGCACATGTACTCACCTAATTGTACTCTCCTAATTGTATTTGCAGGGGTCGAGACTCAGCTCCTGGCCCCGCCTCTTCGCTGACCGCTACTGGGACTCTGCTCTCCCTGCTCCATGAGCTTTATCATACCTTGTCTTAAAACTATGTATGGTTCCCGCCTCCACTATATCGTTCGCTAGACTATTCCACTTCCTAACTACTCTATGGCTGAAGAAGTGCTTCCTAACATCCCTTTGACTCATCTGAGTCTTCAGCTTATGTGTTTCCTCTCTGGAACAGCCTGTCACTATCCACCTTGTCAATTCCCCGCAGTATTTTGTATGTCGTTATCATGTCTCCTCTAACCCTTCTGTCCTCCAGTGTTGTTAGTCCTATTTCCCTCAACCTTTCTTCATAGGGCAGTCCCCTGAGTTGTGGAACTAGCCTTGTCGCAAACCTTTGCACTTTCTCTAATTTCTTGACATGATTGACCAGGTGTGGGGTTCCAGACTGGTGCTGCATACTCTAGTATGGGCCTGACGTACACGGTGTACAGTGTCTTGAGCGATTCCTTGTTAAGGTAACGGAACGCTAATCTTAGGTTTGCCAGTCGCCCATATGCTGCCGCGGTTATCTGGTTGATGTGTGTTTCCGGAGACGTGCTTGGCGTTATACTCACCCCAAGGTCTTTCTCCTTTGATGAGATTTGTAGCCTTTGTCCACCTAGCCTGTACTCTGTCAGCGGTCTTCTTTGCCCTTCTCCGATCTTCATGACTTTGCATTTGGTGGGGTTAAATTCGAGAAGCCAGTTGCTAGACCAGATGTCAAGCTTGTCCAGGTCTCTTTGAAGTCCTGCTTGGTCTTCATCCGATGTGATTCTCCTCATTAATTTCACATCATCTGCGAACAGACACACTTCTGAGTCTATCCCGTCCGTCATGTCATTCACATATACCAAGAATAGCACTGGTCCTAGGACTGACCCCTGCGGTACACCGCTCGTCACAGGCGCCCACTGTGATACCTCATCGCGCACCATGACCCGTTGTTGCCTCCCTGTGAGATATTCCCTGATCCATTCCAGTGCCCTTCCTGTTATACACGCTTGGTCTTCCAACTTCTTTACTAATCTCATATGAGGAACTGTGTCGAAGGCCTTCCTGCAGTCCAGGAAAATGCAGTCTTACCTTACCTTACCAGCCTTACCTCTGTTACTTTATCATAGAACTCCAGGAGGTTTGTTACACAGGATTTGCCTTCCCTGAATCCGTGTTGTCTGGCGTTGATTATCCTGTTCTGCTCCAGATGCTCCACCATTCTTTTTCTGATGATTTTTTCCAAGACTTTGCACACTATACACGTAAGTGACACTGGTCTATAGTTTAGTGCCTCCTTTCTGTCTCCTTTTTTAAAGATGGGGACTACGTTGGCCTTTTTCCATATCTCAGGTAGCTGCCCAGTTTCAAGGGATGTGTTGAATATTATGGTAAGTGGCACACTCAGAACCTCAGCTCCTTCCCGAAAGACCCACGGGGAGATATTGTCCGGGCCCATCGCCTTTGAGGTATCAAGGTCACTGAGTAACTGCTTCACCTCCCCCTCAGTTGTGTGTATGCCCTCCAGCACTTGATTCATCCCTTGTTGGTGACGCACCCCATCCTGTCTACCCAGCTGTCTTCCTGCCTCTACTGTGAATACTTCCCTAAACCTTGAGTTGAGCTCCTCACATACCTCTTGATCATTACTTGTGAGTTCCCCATCTTCTCTCCTCAGCCTTATCACCTGGTCCATGACTGTTGTCTTCCTTCTGATGTGACTGTACATCAGTTTTGGGTCAGACTTGACTTTCGATGCTATGTAATTTTCGTACTGTTTCTGGGCCTCCCTCCGTACCTGTGCATACTCGTTTGTAGCTCTTTGACTAATCTCCTTGTTTACCTGGGTTCTTTGCCTTCTGTACCTTTTCCATTCTCTGACACTCCGAGTCTTCGCCTCCCTGCACCTTTGGGTAAACCAGAGGCTCTTTCTGGTCTTCCCATTTAATCTTTTTCCTTTGGGTATAAACCGTTCCTCTGCCTCCTTGCACTTTGTCGCTACGTATTCCATCATTTCATTTACTGACTGTCCTTCCATTTCCCTTTCCCACAGAACCTCCTGCAGGAAATTCCTCATACCCGTGTAGCCCCCTCTTTTAAAGTCTGGTATATCTCTTTCAGCACCGTTTTCCCTCTCCACCTGTAGCTCTACAATGTACTCAAAACTCAGCACCATATGGTCGCTGGCTCCCAGGGGGCTCTCGTGTGTTATGTCCTCGATATCTGAGCTATTCAGTGTGAATACAAGGTCCAGCCTTGCTGGTTCGTCCTCTCCTCGATCTCTGGTCGTGTCCCTGACATGTTGGTGCATCAGGTTTTCCAGTACCACGTCCATCATCTTGGCTCTCCAAGTTTCTGGACCCCCACATGGTTCTTGGTTCCCAGTCGATCTCCCTGTGGTTGAAATCGCCCATGACCAGTAACTTCGCTCTGCTCATGTGCGCTTTTCTTGCCACCTCCGCCAGGGTGTCCACCATTGCTCTGTTGTTCTCGTCATACTCCTCTCCTGGCCTCCTGCAGTTCTGTGGTGGGTTATACATCACTGCAGTGACTATCTTGTGCTCCCCAGACTGGATGGTACCTACTATATAGTCCCTTTCTCTACACACCTCCATTCCTTCCATTTCCTCGAATCTCCAATGGTTCCTTACGAGCAGTGCGACCCCTCCTCCCCTTGCTCCTTCTATCTTTCCTCAGGATCTGATATCCCTGTGGGAAGATTGCATCTGTTATTGTCTCATTTAGTTTAGTTTCTGTGACTGCTATGATGTCTGGGGACATTTCACCTATTCTTTCATTCCACTCTTTATACTTATTCGTGATTCCATCCGCATTTGTGTACCAAACCTTCAACCTCGTTTCCAGTACTTTGTCCCTGGGGGGATCTTGGTGGGTTGGGGGGGTTGTGGGCAGGGTTCCCATAGGGGGTTGTTGCATGGGTGGGGGGGTTGTATGGTTGAAGTGTGGGCCGATGGGGTGGGGTTTGTGATGGGGTGGGCTAGTTGTGATGGTGGGTTTTGGGTTGCTTGGGTGGAGACAGGGGAAATGATGTGTGTGTGTGATGTTAAAATATATGGTTGCCGTTGGGTTGCTGTGATTTGAGGCCCTCCGTGATTGCTTCCGGTGGGTGTGTTTGTCCTTCTGCTTGGGCCTGGTGCCCTCTGTACCTCACTGTCTCCTCTCTTCGCTTTCTTATCCTCTCCTTTTGGGCCTCCCTTTCTTCCTGCGTTCTGTCTCGATCTAGGTATACATCCTTGTACTCCTGAGTCGCCCTCAGCCGTGCTTTCTCTTGCAGGATCATGGTACGGGCTGATTCTGCAGTGAAGATTACTTTGAGGGGCCGATTTCTTCCCCTTGTGTACCACCCGATTCTCCGAAAATTTGTCACCTGGGACGTGTCTCCCCCTGTTGCTAGCATGATACCTTTAATCCTTTCTTTCTCCTCCTGTTTTCTTCTGTCATGGGTGACCCCTTCGACTTCCTTAAGGCCGTAGATAAAGATCGACTTCTCCCTTTCCTCCTCCCACTGTGTCTCCCTTTGCATCGTCAGAGATGCATTAGCATCTACCGGTTCTGCGTGTGTGTTGATGTTCATGTTCATGTAGGTTTGCCAGGTTGGGTCCTGGCTCTGGTCTTCTCCATATGGTGACCTGGCAATTACTCTTGAAGGAGTATCGGATTGTATACACGTGATGTACCGTTTACAGCCCTATGGCAGGGACACGGTGAGCATTCGTGTCAAGTGTCGTACCGTTTACAGCCCAATGGTGGAAGCAGCCTTATAACAAGGGCGCTGTGAGCCGTCTTTGTGTCAAGTAGAGTAGCTCTTACAGTCCTATGATAAGAGCGCAGTGAGTCTTTGAACTCCATTTAAGCCATTCCTGACACTCAGGCAGCAGCCCGAGTGCCAGAACGACTGAAAAAAAAATCTCTGAAGGTGTGTTGAACACCTGACGTCTGACAGAAGTGAGCGTGCGTGTAGAAGTGGCAGACTTGCCCTGAGCCACACTCTCAGGGCCCAGTGCTTGCACCTCCACCACCACCACTCTCTCTCTCTGCTCTCTGTGTATTCCTCCTCAATGTCTGGCAAAAACTCTGTATTTGAGTGACCAAGTAACTCATTGCCAAGTGGATGTCCAGCCACGTAGATGTTCTTGCCACATATATGTCTCATCCTACACATGGCTATGAGTCACGTGAAGCTTTATACAGCTACTGTAGCCTGATGTGAGTTTTGTGTTCTTTCGTGTGTGTGTTAATGCCTCCACGTGTTGTCAGTGACTGTAGCCAAGTCCCGCAGACACGTGTTCAGTGTGCAGCCTTGCCTGAACTACACTCTTCCTATGCTCCTTCACTGCCCCACACGTGTTCAGTGTGCAGCCTTGCCTGAGCTACACTCTTCCTATGCTCCTTTACTGCCCCACACGTGTTCAGTGTGCAGCCTTGCCTGAGCTACACTCTTCCTATGCTCCTTCACTGCCCCACACGTGTTCAGTGTGCAGCCTTGCCTGAGCTACACTCTTCCTATGCTCCTTCACTGTCCCACACGTGTTCAGTGTGCAGCCTTGCCTGAGCTACACTCTTCCTATGCTCCTTCACTGCCCCACACGTGTTCAGTGTGCAGCCTTGCCTGAGCTACACTCTTCCTATGCTCCTTCACTGTCCCACACACATTGAAAATTAGGTTGAGCAAATATTCTTTTAGTGGGATGGATTGTGAAGTACCTGCCTAGTATGGGCCAACAGGCCTGCTGCAGTGTTCCTCGTCTCTTATGTTCTTACACACACCGACGTCACCATCTGTCGTCACACTACGACGTTAACCCGACGATGTCACGCCCGACGTCACACCATGACTTCACACATCTATGTCACGCCCGTAGCCACCCTATGATATTGCACCCGACGTCACTCTGCGACGTTATGCCCAATATCACCCCACGATGTCATGCCCGACGTCACACTATGTCATTACACCCGACGTTACACTATGACGTCACGCCCAACGTTACCCCACGACGTCACACTACCAGTGCTACCTTTGCTATTTCATAATAAACTAATTAAAGTGTTTCACATTAATTTCTAGAAATTACAAAGAGAAAATGTTGCCGAGTCAACAGAGCAAGTATTGGACCATGTACTGTACGTCGTATGTTTTTCCATTGTTCAATAACCACTTATGGGCAAAGGTACCTTGGTTTATTTTTGCACATAAAATCATAATTTTGATGGTGCAAACCATCTTGTAACCATGATATCGCATGTGTTGTTGCGGGTGTACTTATCTTTATTATGTGTAACCACCTGCCCACTGACTGTACAGTCAGTCCTGAGTTGACTGAGCACGCTGTACAGAGAACACTATGCTCTCCAGCTCTCGCTGAAGTCATACTACCTGAATCGTTTCATCTACGACTCCCACATGTAGAGTCGTTCTTTGGCAACTATTGCCTACAGGCATCGCTGAAGGCGACTTTATTTGAGTCATCCTTACGGCGCACCCGCTCGTAGGCGTTGTTTCCGCTACGCCCCACTCGACGGCACTTCCAAGTCGTGTCACCACTGAGTCACTCTTGCCAACGACTGCCTGCTGCACAGTCCCAGCAGAGGAGCCTCCTGGAGAGTCGCATACTCTGCAGGCCCCTCTTCTCACATGCCAAATTCCCATGATGCCTCACTCGCCGGCACCATCAAGTTGTGCTGCGCTAGAGCAACCCTGTCGCGACTTCCCTGCAACATTGATGTTGGTCGAGAACTCTGTCTGGCAATGCAGGTCATAGCGATGCCTCTTGACGTGTTACAAACATACAAGTGAGTATAAATAAAAAGCGCGACTGTCTCGTATTCAGCAGACGGAGGTTCAAGCGTCCACCAAGTCTTGCGCTGAATGACCCAAATGGGTTTAGCGCTTAACATTAATTAAAGAAACAATTAAACAATCCTGATGTGTTGCATCGTTATCGAGTCCCGTCGCAGGAAGACGTACTTCCTCCTGTTAAGAGTTCGTGCATACAGTGGCGATATGTTTCACTCTACCCTCCTTACCAATTTTTATAAAACCCCGTTTTTTTATTTCCCCCTGTCAGGAAGTTTTTTATGTTTGTTGTATGAAATGTTTTGCCATTCATGCCTAGCTTCCATACCAGTGTTATCCATCATTTGTCGCGGTATAGCGTGGCCGAGCGAAGTAACCTGTCTGAGTTTGTACTTCACGTCGTGCCACTAGGCCTGGTGCTGCCATCTGGTGGGCTTAGGTCAAACCAAGACCTGAGTCCACAAGACATTTCAGCTCCCTCACTCACTCTCAAGACATACTACCAGCAACATGCCCTCAACCTATTCTTGCTAGGGCCTTGACTCGCTTTCAAAGACTGTTATTATTCAACCAGATATTTGTCATTTTCCGATATAATGGAGCATAGAGCAGTAGTAATAGCGGTAGTGGTGATAGTAGTAGTAGTGATATTGTAGTAGTGGTAGAAGTAGCAGTGCAACAGTGGTAGAGGTAGAAATAAGAAGTAGCAGTAGTAACATTAATGAGAAACTAGGGAAAAAATAATGGCAGAGTGAAATATTAGTGAAGGAATAATAGTAGTTGTAATAGTAGGAGTAAACCATAAGAACAAGAGAACAGAGGAGCACTGCAGGAGAGGTACTGACCCACGGGCATAGGACAAAATCCCCATATGGGACAAAACCCACACAGGCAGAAAACAGAAACGCAAAAAAAAAAAAAATATATATAGGAAAAGTAAAGAGGCATGGAGAGGAGGAGGAGGAGACAAAGGTCAGGTCAAGACACAAGTGTTTTGAATTTTAGAGGATTTGGCAATCGAATGACAGAGTATGGCATCTACAGAGACAAATTCAGGGCTTAATTTCTGACAGCTAAATATCATAATATTAGCCAATCATCACCAATGTTATTACTACAATCATTACCAGGAGTATACCTGGAGAGGGTTTTGGGGTCAATGCCCCCGCGACCCCATCTGTGACCTGGAGTAATATTTCATGTCACAATCATTACCAAGATTCATATTAGAAATACTATGTATAAAGGATGCTTCAATAAGACGGCGTCTGTGAAGGCTAGAAGGATAAACAGCTTTGGGAGAGGACTAGTTAATAGGATGAATATGATCTCTAATACTACAGAAAATAACATTGTTAGCATCAACAAGTGTAACGCTTCTTTTACGCTCTTTAAATCTGCCAGAGAGAGTGGCCAGTTTATCTTATTTGAAGGGACATGAAGAACAAGAAATGTGGTAGACACCAGAAGCATCAGTGGGAAGAAGAATGAACTTGACTACCAAAAAGGGTTATTAGTTTGGCGAAAAGCAAGTTTATTAGCTAAAAGACGGGGGGTGTTGTTAAGATTTAGGAGACTGGAAATAGTATAGAGAAAGCAAAGAACTGAAAATTTCGCAAGAGAAGAGAGATTGGGAGAGAAAAAATCAGCTTAGCATGAGAATGAGTCGAGAAATTAAGAGTCACAGATACGGAGGGCAAGAGTATTTTTCTTGACAGAGGTAGCTTGGTAAGAAAGGGAGCGAATGTGAATGCCATTGTGCATTGGCTGACAAAAATGCACATAAAGGAAAAGAAGAAAATTTAGATTCCATTTCAACTCTAAACTTAAGGGCATCGAGAAACTGTTGGAAGAGACTAGAGTCACGTGGCTAAGGAGCAAAGACATTGAAGGTTTTCGAGAACAAATGGATAGAGGAACCCATAGCAACACCAAAGAAAGGGCGAATAATATCAAGAAAGACATCAGTAGGCATAGGGAGATGAAGCAGCCCTTCGTTGACCTTCATTCTGAGAACATCATCAAGAGGGACATTAGCGGGAAAAAAAAACCGAGCGCCAAGACAGCATATTACAGGTAGTTCGATGACTTCTTGAGAGTGACGTAGGTGAGCATTAGAAAAAGACCCAAGAAAAGCAGTAAGAGTATGACAGACAAAAAGTTTAGAAGCACAGATGGTGAAGAGAATTTGCACCAATGACTGTCAGAGATAAGACGATGAAATCTGTTCTGTTATTTAGTTAAGTGATTTTCCGAATTAAGGCGAGCATTTTAGAAAGCAATGGTTGAGAAGTTACAGAGATCACGCGGGAGGGAAAAATACAGCAAACTGATACTGAGAGGGTAGAGAAGGCACCATCAACTTGAAATTTAATAGAAAACATGAGCTGTTGAAGTAATAGGCGGGTATGAGGAAAGAGAATGCTCAAGATGTTGAAGTTGAGAAAATAGAAGAAGGAAAGGGGCAAACTATTTTCAGCAAGACAGCCACCAAGAAAGTGAAGCTACTTCTTATGATACCTGGAGCAATAAGAACCAGATTCAAAACAACGAAATAGGAATTTATAAAAGAAAGAACATCATTGAAGCTGGCAAGAATTAGATGCCTTCCTGAAACAATACACAAAACCCGTATTTCCGAGACTGAAACTTATGACGACATTTCGGTCTGACGTGGATCATTAACAAGTCTCATTGAAGCTAGAAGGGACAGAGGCCAGAATATATATGAGAGGGGCAGGGAAAGTGAGTGGTACAAAGGGAGGTGGGAGTAATAGTAGTAGTGTTTGTGCAGGTGGTAGTAGTAGTAGTAGTAGTAGCAATAATACAAGTCTCTCATTGTGATTCGGACTGTGGAATCCATTGTAATAACATAGGTACAACTACGTAATATACAATAATACTCTTCACTGTGGTAATTCTGAGTAGCACAGTGATACTCTTCCTTAAAGTAATTCTGAATGGCACAGTTCACTACTCACTATGGATATTCTGGGTAACAAGAATAATAAGGAAAATCTGTGTGACACAGTACAGTCTTACCTAAGGAAACTCTGAGTGACAATTAAACTATTGTAAGTCTGAGTGACAGTTAAACTACTGTATCTCTGAGTGACAGTAAACTATTCACCAAGGTAGAAATGACAATAATTCATATCAGTATGGTAACTCTGAGACACAACACTCGTAACTATACCACACTACGCTTTCACTATAGTTACTGACAATACGCTATTTACTATAATAAATCTAAATGACAAAATATACAATTTAGTATAGTTACTCTGAGTAACACTGTACACTTTTTTCTGCACTGAATGACAGTAATACACTGTAATATGGCACATTCTCTTCATAATAGTAAATGAGTGACGTAGTTCACGCGTCACTATTGTAACTTTGTATATTACCGTACATTCTTTACAATAGTAACTCTAGATAACACAGTGATAATACTTCACTATGGTTACTCTATGCTTATATTAATTCTAGGTGACAGTAATAATAGTGATCTGTCTCTCAGAACTTGGAGATGCAGACGGAGCCTCCGCCCAGCACAGCCTTCACAATGAACGTGGGTCCTGCTCTCATCTACGACTCCTACCAGAACAACTACCTCAAGATCCTGGAGCGGGAAAGAGAAAGAGAAAGAGAGAAGGAACGGGAGAGAGAAATGGAGAGGGAAAGAGAAAGAGAGAGAGCAAATGGCAAAGGAAAAAAGGTGCGTTGAACTGTTATGATAATAATGAATGTTCTGTTTATGCCAGAATATTTACAAGGCTGAAACTAGAGAATAACGGGTGGGTCAGTTACTCTCTGGTACGGTACCAGTACATAGGACCAGTATCGGTCAGTTACTCTCTGCTACGTTACCAGTACATATGACCAGTATGGGTTAGTTAATCTTTGGTACGTTACCAGTACATATGACCAGTATGGGTCAGTTACTCTCTGGTACGTTACCAGTACATATGATCAATGTGGGTCAGTTACTCTCTGGTACGTTACCAGTACATATGACCAATATGGGTCAGTTACTCTGGTACGTTACCAGTATATATGACCAGTATGGGTCAGTTACTCTCTGGTACGTAACCAGTACATATGACCAGTGTGGGTCAGTTACTCTCTGGTACGTTACCAGTACATATGACCAGTATGGGTCAGTTACTCTCTGGTACGTTACCAGTACATATGACCAGTATGGGTCAGTTACTCTCTGGTACGTTAACAATACAGGTAAGAATATGGCCAGTGAGGGTCACTTGCTCCAGAGTGCGTTATCAATACAGGTCAAGATATGACCAATGTGGGTCAGTTACTCTCTGGTCAGAATATGATCTGTGTGGGTCACATACTCTCAAGTGAGTTACCATTACAGGTAAAGACATGATCAGTGTGGGTCGCTTACTCTCGTAGGAGTTACCAATATAGGTGAAGGTATGGTCATCATGGGTTTCTCACTCTCTTGGGAGTTACTAATAAAGGTCAAGGTATGGCATATGGGTCACTTACTTTCGTGAGAGTTACCAATACAGGTAAAGACATGACCAATGTGGGTAACTTTATCTAGGGTGAGATACCAACGCAGGTTATGATATGATCAGTGAAGGTCACTTACCCTCGCAGGAGTTCTCAGTATAAGTAAGTTACACTTGAGTGGGTCACTTAGAGCTCCATTGTTATTTATTTTGACAGCCTCAGCCTCAGTTATGCTACAGTATTTTCATAATCCTTTCTTATCTTCTCGTTCCTTTGGCATCTCTATAATTCTCCACTGGGTTTCTTCCCATTGAATTGCTAGTTCATTATTATTCCATGGATTCTCTCAGGTCTTCAGTTGGTCAGCTTACTGAAGACCAGCTCAGTGACAGAGTTCAAATCACAGCCGAAAGAACCTGGACTCGATTCCAGGGAGAGCCAGAACGTATGGGCTTGTATACTTACACGTGCTGCCCCTGTTCATTCGACAGTAAATTCAATAAATACATAAAATTCCGTAGGTTGTGGTGAGAAATACTTAAACACTCCGTAACATCTTCATAAACGTCTTGCAAGACACTGAATACGGTCACAGGTATTCAGAATTCATACAGCGAGTTTAGTACAATTTTAGACAGCCTAGTCTTCTATTGTTTGTTTCTAATCCCGTTTTCATTGTCAGTGTTGACAATCTTGTAAACTTTACAAGCTTGGATATTCTCTAACTTATCGATTACACACTACTAGGTCAGGTAAAACTGTCAGGTAGAGAATAGTCTGCCAGGTAAAGTACAGTATGCCAGGTCGGGTAAAGTCTCTTAGGTCGTTCTCACTTTGTCAAAGTGCACGCTGCCAGATCAGGTACACTATGCCAAATGGGTACTCTCTGTCATGTTGGGTACACCTTAACAGGATGGGTACTCAGTCATGCGGGTTACATCTTGCTAGATCGGGTACACACCGCTAGGTTGTATTATTGGCGACATGCTCAGTAGGTGGGTACAACTCACCAGGTCGGGCACACAACCAACTTGAGTACACACCACCAGGTTAGGTAAACTCTACCAGGTTGAATACCCACCCCCACGTTGGGAACACAACAAAAGGACGGGTACATACCACAAGGATGAGTACACACCACCAGGATGTGTACACACCACCAGAATGTGTACACACCACCAGGATGGGTACACACCACCAGGATTGGTACACACCACCAGGATAGATACACACCACCAGGATGAGTACACACCGCCAGGATGGGTACACTATATCCGGATGGGTACACACAACCAGGATGGTTGCACTATACAAGGATGGGTACACACCATCGTAATGTGTACACATCACTAGGATGGGTACACACTACCAGGATGGGTATACACCACCAGAATGAGTACACTCCACCAGGATGGGTACACACCACTAGATTGGGTACACACCAAAAATATAGGTACATTTTAACTGGATGGGTACACTATACAAGGATGGGTACACACCACCCGAATGGGTACACTCCACCAAGATTGGTACTCACCACCAAGATAGGAACACTATACCAGGATGGATACACACAACCAGAATTGGTACACACCACCAGGATGGGTACACTATAAAAGGATGGGTACACATCACTAGGATGGGTACACACTTCCAGGATGGGTATACGCCACCAGAAATGAGTACACACCACCAAAATGGCTACACTATACCAGGACGGGTATACTATACCAGGACGGGTATACTATACCAGAATGGGTACACACCCCGAAAATTGGCTACACTATACCAGAATGGGTACACACCACCAGGATGTGTACACTATACCAGGAGGGTACACACCACCAGCACGGGTATACTAAACCAGGAGGGTACACACCACTGTAATGGGTACACACCACTAGGATGGGTACACACCACCAGGATGGGTACACATCACTAGAATGGGTACACACTACCAGGATGGGTTATACACCCCTTTAATGATTACACTCCACTAGGATGGGTACACACCACCAAGATAGGTACACTTTACCAGGATGGGTACACTATACAAAGATTGATACACTATATCCAGGATGGATACACACCACTAAAATGGCTACACTATACCAGGATGGGTACACACCACCAGCATGGATACACAATACCAAAATGGCTACACTATACCAGGATGGGTACACCACCAGCACGGGTACACTATACAGGATGGGACATCCACGAAAATTTGCTACACTATCCAGAATGGTACACCCCAGGATGGGTACACATCCCAGAATGGGACACACCACCATCGGGTACACTAACCAGAAAGGGTAACACCACGTAATGGTACACCACAGGATGGGTACACACCACAGGTGGGTACACATCACTAGGATGGGACAACACAGGATGGGTATACACACAGAAATGAGAACACTCCACCGGATGGGTACACACCCTGGAAGGATACACACCACCAATGGCTACACTATACAGGAGGACACAACCAGATGGTACATACCACAAGGATGTTTACACTATACCAGGATGGGTCACACCACCAGCAGGTACACTATAACAGGATGGGTACACACCACGAAATTTGTACACACATCAGATGGTACACATACCAAAATGGTACACAACCAGGATGGTACACACACCAGCAGGGTACACTATAACAGGATGGGTAACACACGAAATTTGTACACTATACCAGAATGGGTACACACACCAGATGGGTACACTCACCAGAATGGTACCACCACCAAGGAACTATACCAGAAGGGTACACACACCAATGGGTGCACACCACCAGGATGGGTTACATAAAGGATGGTACACACTAGGATGGGTACACACTCCAGGATGGAATACCCACCAAATGAGTACACTCCACCAGGAGGTACACACTCTGAATGGGTACATACCACCAAAAGTACACTTACCAGATGGGTACATATACCAGATGGTACACTATACCAGGAGGAGTACACACACTAAAAGGAAACATTGTACCAGATAGATACACACCACCAGGATGGTACATATACAGAAGGGTACACATACAGGATGGTATCACACCACTTGGATGTGTCACAACCAAGATGGGTACACCACCAGAATGGGTACACACAGCAGGATGGATACACAACAAATGGGTACATATACCAGGATGGGTACACACCAGAATAAATACACACCACCAGGATGGGTACACTATACAGGATGGTACACTATCAAGGATACAACCACCAAAATTGCTACACTATACAGAAGAACACACACCAGGATGGTACACAAAATCAAATGGTACACTATACAGGAGGGTACACACCCACGAGGATGGTACACACACCAGGAAGGTACACTAACCAGGATTGTTACACCACCAAAATGGAACTACTGGATGGACCCCAGGATGGGTACACCCACCAAGATTGGTACTCACCACCAAGATAGGAACACTATACCAGGATGGGTACACACAACCAGAATTGGTACACACCACCAGGATGGGTACACTATACCAGAAATGAGTACACACCACCAAAATGGCTACACTATACCAGGACGGGTATACTATACCAGGACGGGTATACTATACCAGAATGGGTACACACCCCGAAAATTGGCTACACTATACCAGAATGGGTACACACCACCAGGATGTGTACACTATACCAGGAGGGGTACACACCACCAGCACGGGTATACTAAACCAGGAGGGTACACACCACTGTAATGGGTACACACCACTAGGATGGGTACACACCACCAGGATGGGTACACATCACTAGAATGGGTACACACTACCAGGATGGGTTATACACCCCTTTAATGATTACACTCCACTAGGATGGGTACACACCACCAAGATATGTACACTTTACCAGGATGGGTACACTATACAAAGATTGATACACTATATCCAGGATGGATACACACCACTAAAATGGCTACACTATACCAGGATGGGTACACACCACCAGCATGGATACACAATACCAAAATGGCTACACTATACCAGGATGGGTACACACCACCAGCACGGGTACACTATAACAGGATGGGAACATACCACGAAAATTTGCTACACTATACCAGAATGAGTACACACTACCAGGATGGGTACACATCACCAGAATGGGTACACACCACCATCACGGGTACACTATACCAGAAAGGGTAAACACCACCGTAATGGGTGCACACCACTAGGATGGGTACACACCACAAGGATGGGTACACATCACTAGGATGGGTACACACTACCAGGATGGGTATACACCACCAGAAATGAGAACACTCCACCTGGATGGGTACACACCTCTGGAAGGGATACACACCACCAAAATGGCTACACTATACCAGGACGGGTACACTATACCAGAATGGGTACATACCACAAGGATGTTTACACTATACCAGGATGGGTTCACACCACCAGCACGGGTACACTATAACAGGATGGGTACACACCACGAAAATTTGCTACACTACATCAGCATGGATACACAATACCAAAATGGCTACACTATACCAGGATGGGTACACACTACCAGCACGGGTACACTATAACAGGATGGGTACACACCACGAAAATTTGCTACACTATACCAGAATGGGTACACACTACCAGGATGGGTACACATCACCAGAATGGGTACACACCACCATCACGGGTACACTATACCAGAAAGGGTACACACCACCGTAATGGGTGCACACCACTAGGATGGGTATACACCACAAGGATGGGTACACATCACTAGGATGGGTACACACTACCAGGATGGGAATACACCACCATAAATGAGTACACTCCACCAGGATGCGTACACACCTCTGGAATGGGTACATACCACCAAGAAACGTACACTTTACCAGGATGGGTACATTATACCAGTATGGGTACACTATACCAGGATGAATACACATCACTAAAATGGAAACATTGTACCAGGATAGATACACACCACCAGCACTGGTACATTATACCAGGAAGGGTACACTATACTAGGATGAGTACACACCACTTGGATGTGTACACAATACCAAGATGGGTACACACCACCAGAATGGGTACACACCAGCAGGATGAGTATACACAACCAATATGGGTACATTATACCAGGATGGGTACACACCAGAATAAATACACACCACCAGGATGGGTACACTATACGAGGATAGGTACACTATTCAAGGATACACACCACCAAAATTGCTACACTATACGAGGATAGGAACACACCACCAGGATGGATACACAAAATCAAAATGGCTACACTATACTAGGATGGGTACACACCACGAGGATAGGTACACTACACCAGGAAAGGTACACTATACCAGGATTGTTACACAACCCAAAATGGCTACACTATACTAGGATGGGTACACACCACCCGAATGGGTACACTCCACCAAGATTGGTACTCACCACCAAGATAGGAACACTATACCAGGATGGGTACACACAACCAGAATTGGTACACACCACCAGGATGGGTACACTATACCAGGATGGGTACACACTACCAAAATGAGTTCGCTATACCAGAATGGGTACACTATACCAAGATGGGTACACACCACCAGGATGTGTACACACCACCAGGATGGGTATACACCACCAGGATGGGTACAAACCAGTTAGATGGGTACACTATACGAGGATAGGTACACTATACCATGATGGGTACACACCACCAGGTTTGGTACACTATACCAGAATAGGTATTCTATACCAGGATGGATACACACCACCAAAATGGGTACACTTTACCAGGATGGGTATTCACCACCAGAATGGGTACATACAACCAGAAGGTGTACAGTATAACAGGATGGATACACACCACCAAAATGGGTACACTTTACCAGGATGGGTACACACCACCAGGATGGGTACACACAACCAGGATGGGTACACTATACCAGGATGATTACACACCACCAGAATTTGAAAACACCACCAGGATGGGTACACAACACCAGGATGGGTAAACACCACCAGAATGGGTACACACCACCAGGATGGGTACACACTACCAGGATGGATACACTATACCAGGATGGGTACACACCACCAGAATGTGTACACCACAAGAATAGGTACACACCAATAGAATTTGAACACACCACCAGGATGGGTACACACCACCAGGAAGGGTACACACCACCAGGATGGGTACACACCACCAGGATGGGTACACACCACCAGAATTTGAAAACACCACCAGGATGGGTACACAACACCAGGATGGGTACACCCCACCAGAATGCGTACACACCACCAGGATGGGTACACACTACCAGGATGGGTACACTATACCAGGATGGGTACACACCACCAGAATGGTTACACACCACCAGAATTTGTACACACCACCAGGATGGGTACACACCACCAGGATGGTACACACCACCAGGATGGTACACTATACCAGGATGGGTACACATCACCTGAATGAGTACACACCACCAGAAAGGGTACAGTCCACAAGGATGGGTACACTATACCAGGATGGGTTGTCACCACAAGAATGGGTACACACCAGCAGAATGGGTACACCATACCAGGATGGATGCACACCACCAGGATGGGTACAAACCACCAGGATGGGTACAAACCACCAGGATAGGTACAAACAACCAGGATGGGTACACACCACCAGGATAGGTACACACCAGCAGGATGGGTACACACCACAAGGATGAGTACACTTTACCAGGTTGGGTACACATCACCAGAATGGCTTCACTATACCAGGATAAGTACACACCAACGGGATGGGTACACACCAACGGGATGGGTACACACCACCGGGATGGGTACAAACCACCGGGATGGGTACACATCACTTGGATGGGTACTCTATAACAGAATAGTTACTCTATACCAGGATGTGTACACACCATCAGGATAGGTACACACCACCAGGATGGGTACACTATACCAGGATGGGTACACTATACCAGGATGGGTACACTATACCAGGATGGTACACACCACCAGAATGGGTACACACCACCAGAATGGGTACACACCACCAGAATGAGTACACACCACCAGAATGGGTACACACCACCAGAATAGGTACACACCACCAGAATGGGTACACACCACCAGGATGGGTACACACCACCAGAATGAGTACACACCACCAGAATGGGTACACATCACCAGGATGGGTACTCTATACCAGAATAGTTACTCTATACCAGGATGGGTACACACCATTTGGATGGGTATACACTACCAGGAAGTGTACACTATAAGAGGCGTCAATTGAGTATCGGTCCAGACTGGCGTCAAGTGATATCAGTCCAGACTGGCGTCAAGTGAGTATCAGTCCAGACTGGCGTCAAGTGAGTGTCAGTCCAAACTGGTGACAAGTGATATCAGTCCAGACTGGCGTCAAGTGAGTGTCAGTCCAAACTGGTGTCAAGTGATATCAGTCCAGACTGGTGTCAAGTGATATCAGTCCAGACTGGCGTCAAGTGAGTATCAGTCCAGACTGGCGTCAAGTGATATCAGTCCAGACTGGCGTCAAGTGAGTATCAGTCCAGACTGGCGTCATGTGATATCAGTCCAGACTGGCGTCAAGTGAGTATCAGTTCAGACTGGCGTCAAGTGAGTGTCAGTCCAAACTGGTGTCAAGTGAGTGTCAGTCCAGACTGGTGTCAAGAGTGTCAGTCCAGACTGGTGTCAAGTGAGTGTCAGTTTAGACTGGTGTCAAGTGAGAGTCAGTCCAGACGTGTCAAGTGGGTGTCAGTCCAGACTGGTGTCCAGTGAGCGTCAGTCCATACTGGTGTCAAGTGAGTGTCAGTCCAGACTGGTGTCAAGAGAGTGTCAGTCCAGACTGGTGTCAAGTGATCGTCAGTCCAGACTGGTGTCCAGTGAGCGTCAGTCCAGACTGGTGTCAAGTGAGGGTCAGTCCAGACTGGTGTCAAGTGAGGGTCAGTCCAGACTGGTGTCAAGTGAGTGTCAGTCCAGACTGGTGTCAAGTGAGTGTCAGTCCAGACTTGTGTCAAGTGTGTGTGTTAGTCCAGACGAGTGTCAAGTGAATGTCAGTGTAATCCAGTGTCAGGTGAATGTCAGTCCAACTTGGTGTCAAGTGAGTGTCAGTTCAGAATCAATCAGGGACATGTTGCAGGTGGCTGCAGTTGCTTGGGACCCACTAGTTGTGGCGGCGGAGCCCTGCCAGGTGATGGGAGTGGGGTGGCGTGCCTTGGCGTCGGGGCTCGTTCTGGCGGCCAAAGTTGTGGAGAGGATGGTCAACCAAAATATCTACGACGACGTCACACAAGGTAGGTGCAGAGGTCATCCTCCACGACGTCTTAATAGGTAGCACTAATTTTATCTATGATGACATCTCATATGGTAAGTGCCAAGGCAACACTCCACGACGTGTCACAAGGTAAGTGATATCATCTACCAGAACTTTTCAAGAGATATGTGTTGAAGTCATCTACTACGACGTTTTACTAGGTATGTGTTAAAATTATCTGTCAAGACATTGACAAGGTAGGTGTCAAGGCCATTTATCACGACGTGTCATTAGGTAATCTGTTATAAAGTTTTACTAAGTTGGTATCAAGGTCATCTACATGTGACAGCGTAGGTACCAAGGTCATATCACACGTCTTACGATGTATGTGTCCAATTCATATGCCAAAACATCTCACAAGATAGATGTGAAAGTCGTGTAACACATCCTACAAGTTACAGTGGATGTTAAAGGCATCTACCATGACGCCTCACGATGCACATATCAAGATCATTTACCACGACGCCTCAAATGGTGGAAGTCAATAATTTATGACTACGTGATTTCTAGCTTAGAGCCAAGATCTTCTATGACGCATCACAAAGTGCTAAGGCTCTTCTACCACACCTCACAAGATAGGTGATAAAGTCATATACCAAAAGTGTTGCAAAATAGATGGTGAGTTGACCTGTTTAAAATGGTGAATTGACATGTGTCTCAGTAGTTGTTGACTCATGTCCAGTGAAAACGTTTTTAGTGCATTCTCAGAGTGAGTCCTATTTAAGTATAAAGTTTAGAGCGGCTGTACCTACAGGTGAGGGCACAGCTACAAGAAGCTAGGAAGGAGATATAAAAATTTTGGAGACAAAAGAATCATCCCCAAAACAAGGAAGAGGAATCAAGATACGAGCCACAAGGAATGGAAACTGATGGGTAAAAAGAGATTAAAGCTGAAAAAGAAGAATGTCGTAAAAACAGCTGTTGCGACAACCAATTCTCTCGCTGTTCTGCCAAAAGAATGTGGTTCAGACATGAAAGATACAAAAAGAACCAATGCTGAAGGTAATAATGTTATAGTAGCAGGCGACTTCCAGATCAGATACACGGACAGTGCTTTTTGAAACAAGGATAGGAAGAGGAGGCAGAGTGTGTGTTTTCCTGGAGCAGGAATAAAGGAAATAGTTATCAGTTTTGGAAATATCAATGTTATCAGGAAACATACAAGTGAAAACGTTCTTGCCAGTTATAGGTCAACAATAGACATTATTAGGAAAAGAGAGGATCCTTGTCTTATGTAGCTCTCTACTCTACAGAGGAACTTGCACCGAGTGGCTCTCTAGAATATTTTTATTAATTGCAGGCTAGATAAGTACCACAAAAAAATTGCAGCACTATTCTATGAAACGGATTTCTTCATTCACAAAACTGCCAATAGTCCAGGGATTGGATGCATGTATCTAGAGCAGGAATAGCAGCATTAGCTGTTTCAATTTAGAGTCCTTCTCAATGAAATAAACGTTTAAGGAAACTGGACAAGCATGTTTGTATGTGGAATAAGAAGGGACTGTGCTACTGTGAATTTAGTATTAGAAAGTTAACAAGAGAGTAAAGTACAATTATGATGATAATAATAAAGGAAATAGTGAAGAAAGTAAAGATGATCAGGAAGAAGATTCAGAAAATAGTCGTAGCAATACATACAAAATATATGAGAAGAGATTGCGTGCATACGCAGGAAACACCGATGTTGTTCTAATAAGTGATATACAGTTTATTTTGAAGAGTCAGGATGTGCATTTCGAGTGTCATATTCAGAACTTTAAGTTATTCCACATTGATGCAAATAACGAGACGTGGGCTGGAGTGGACTATATATCCGAGAAAGCTAGAAATGCTTTATAAAAACATACATATGCTGAGTGGTCACTTTATTAGGTACACCCTTTAAGAAATTCTTCTTAAAGGAACCATATGATCCTAAAGAAACTACTAAAACTTTCACTAGATCAACCGAAACCAGCACACTTGTATGGCCTTCCTAAGACACACAAGCCTGGCATCCCACTACGTCCTATCACTTCGGGCATAGGGAGTGGACCACACAGATTAGCTGGCCACCTATTGCTCTCAGAACAGTTTGAATTCTTTGTTTCATGGATTCAACAAGGTAGTGGCAAATCTCTTAGAGATTCAAGTCCTTGTTGACATTGCATCACGTAGTTGCTGCAGATTTTTCTGATGCACGTTCATGCTTCGAATATCCTGTACGACCACAAGCCAAAAGTTTACATAAAATGCTGACCCTCCCAGCTGAATGTTCCAGCAGAAATCGGGATTTGTCAAACTAGGCGACCTTTTCTTCCAATTTTTAATTGCCCACTTTTGACGAGCCTGTGCCCTCTATAGTCTTAGTTTCCTGTTTTTAGCTAACATAAGTGGAGCCTGATGTGGTCTTCTGCAACTGTATCCCATCCTCTACAAGCTTCAATGCATTGTGTGTTCATAGATGCTCTACTCCATACCATTACCGTAATGTGTGGCTATTTGAGTTTCAGTAGCTTTCCTGTCAGCTTTAACCCGTCTTGCCAATCTCCTCTGACCTCTCTCAATAACAACGCTTTCTCGCTCACAGAAATGCTGGTCACTGGATGTTTTGTGCTTTTCACACCATTCTCTGTAAACTCTAGAAACATTTGTGCCTGAAAATCTCGGGAGATCAGCAGTTTCTGAGATTCTCAAACCCCCAATTCTAGCACCAACAATCATTCCATGTCGTGTAGAACTGCAGAAAGATATAAGGAGGATTTTCTAGTGGGCAGTGGTGAATAACATGTCGTTCAGTGGTGAGAAGCTCCAGCTGCTTAGGTATGGAAAAAATGGAGAACTCAAAAGGGACACTGTATACAAAACTCAAGAAAATCGTCAAACAGAATGCAAGGGACACGTGACAGACTTGAAAATAATAATGTTAGATGACCTTTCAAAGGACACAATAAGACCAAGATCAAGAAGACGACGGGGTGGGTACTTTTTAAACAAGGGAAATAATGCCAATGGTGACATTTTTCAAATCGCTCGTGCTCTCTCATTTAAAATACGTATTGCTCTGTTGACGGCCCCGTTCAGGAGAAATATCAGAGATGGAACAGATTCAGAAATCGTTTACGACTCCCATATAGCCAATGAACTATTTAAATTACTTGGAACGCCTTAAAGCCTTAAATACGTATTCAGTGGCGTGGAGGAGATAGAGAGATACATGATAATATATACATAAAAAGTATACTTGAGGGTCTTCTCCGAAATCTGCACACTGTGAGAGATATGGAAGGAAGTGCAAAATAAACTCAGTGAAAAGTAGGTGTGCAGTGGCCACGTCCTCGGCCCCAGACTATTCATCATCTTACCAGAAGATATCAGAAAAACTGCTGGGACAAATGTAGAAGTCTTCAAGAGGAAATTGGTTATGTAGGTCAGCTGGCCACCAGGAGCAGCAGCAGCAGGATGGTTTACTAGGTGTGTACTCACCTAGTTGTGGTTGCAGGGGTCGATACATAGCTCCTGGCCCCGCCTCTTCACTGGCCGCTACTGGGTCACTCTCCCTGCGCCATGAGCTTTATCATACCTCTTCATAAAGCTATGAATGGATCCTGCCTCCACTACATCGCTTCCCAAACTATTCCACTTCCTTACCACTCTGTGACTGAAGAAATACTTCCTAACATCCCTGTGATTCATTTGAGTCTTCAACTTCCAACTGTGTCCCCTTGTTGCTGTGTGCCATCTCTGGAACATTCTGTGTCTGTCCACCTTGTCAATTCCTCTCAGTATTTTATATGTCTTAGCTCCGGGACTAGTCTTATTGCAAACCTTTGCACTTTCTCTAGTTTCTTTACGTGCTTGGCTAGGTGTGGGTTCCAAACTGGTGATGAATACTCCAATATGGACCTAACGTACACAGTGTACAGGGTCCTGAACGATTCCTTATTAAGATGTCGGAATGCTGTTCTTAGGTTTGCTAGGCGCCCGTATGCTGCAGCAGTTATTTGGTTGATGTGCGCCTCAGGAGATGTGTCTGGTGTTATACTCACCTCAAGATCTTTTTCCTTGAGTGAGGTTTGTAGTCTCTGGCCCCTAGAGTGTAGTCCGTCTGCGGTCTTCTTTGCCCTTCCCAATCTTCATGACTTTGCACTTGGTGGGGTTGAACTCCAGGAGCCAATTGCTGGACCAGGCTTGCAGCCTGTCCAGATCCCTTTGTAGTTCTGCCTGGTCCTCGTCCGATTGAATTATTCTCATCAACTTCACATCATCTGCAAACAGGGACACTTCGGAGTCTATTCGTTCCGTCATGTCGTTCACAAATACCAGAAACAGCACCGGTCCTAGGACTGACCCCTGTGTGTGTGTGTTGTGTTGTGTGTGTGTGTGTGTGTGTGTGTGTGTGTGTGTGTGTGTGTGTGTGTGTGTGTGTGTGTGTGTGTGTGTGTGTGTGTGTGTGTGTGAGTGCGTGCACGTGTGTCCTTTTACCTAACATGCGTGTACATATTTATGCATGCAAAACAACCAATATGATAAAGCAGTGAAATTCCAAGCGCTTTCGTGATTTCTCGTTATCATAAGAAATAGTGTGAAGGATCCCAAGAAAACCAGCGAAGATCGACATTGAGATTTGGCTTCATCTGGCATAAATGCTGATTCTTCAGCTGTTCGACGAAGGCTTCTTGAAGTTGGCAGAACTTAAAGAAAGCCGGAAAATAAATAATTATTGACTGCTGCTATAAAGAAAATAAACGGCTCCTGTGGGCACTCGATCATAAGGGATGGAAGACAGATGAATGGAGAAAAGTTATATCTTCAGATGAGGCGCATTTTGAAGTACCTTTCACACTTGGGCAATGGGTAGTACTGGTAACATACATATAAATACGCATTCAATAGCACTCTTAATAGGCACTTACCATCGTGAAAGGTAAAGTCTGTGAATAATCCCAATTATAAACACCATGAGTTCTACCCCGGCTTTATGCAGGAGAGAAGATGCCGTCTCGGTACGTAAGGTGACCGTGAAGCCTTGTCTAATTCACAGTGAATGTTAGAGTACTTCAAGGCACTAGCCTAGTGTAAGGTAAGTAGCCCCTTTAACTAGATTGTTAATAGATTCTCATAATTAGACAGAATGTAGTCGCCTGTCTCTTAACTCACAAACGTTTTTTTTTGTGACTGAAACGTGGGTAGCCAGTGAGCACTCTCGGTAGCCAGTGAGCACTCGCGGGTAGCTTGTGAACACTCGCGGGTAGCTTGTGAAAACTTACGGGTAGCCAGTGAGCACTCGCGGGTAGACAGTGAGCACTCGCGGGTAGAGAGTGAGCACTCGCGGGTAGCCTGTGAACACTCGCGGGTAGCCTGTGAGCACTCGCGGGTAGCCTGTGAGCACTCGCGGGTAGCCAGGGAGCACTCGCGGGTAGCCAGGAGCACTCGAGGGTAGCAAGTGAGCACTCGAGGGTAACAAGTGAGCACTCGAGGGTAGCAAGTGAGCACTCGCGGGAAGCCAGTGAGCACTCGCGGGAAGCCAGTGAGCACTCGCGGGTAGCCAGGGAGCACTCTCGGGAAGCCAGTGAGCACTCGGGGGTAGCCAGGGAGCAATCGAGGGTAGCCAGGGGGCACTCGAGGGTAGCCAGGAGCACTCGAGGGTAGCCAGGGAGCACTCGAGGGTAGCCAGTGAGCACTCGCGGGTAGCCAGGGAGCACTCGCGGGTAGCCAGGGAGCACTCGCGGGTAGCACGTGAGCACTCGCGGGTAGCCAGTGAGCACTCGCGGGTAGCCTGTGAACACTCGCGTGTAGCTTGTGAACACTCTCGGGTAGCTTGTGAAAACTTACGGGTAGCCAGTGAGCACTCGCGGGTAGACAGTGAGCACTCGCGGGTAGCCAGGAGCACTCGAGGGTAGCCAGGGAGCACTCGAGGGTAGCCAGGAGCACTCGAGGGTAGCCAGGGGGCACTCGAGGGTAGCCAGGGGGCACTCGAGGGTAGCCAGGGGGCACTCGAGGGTAGCCAGGGAGCACTCGAGGGTAGCAGGGAGCACTCGAGGGTAGCCAGGAGCACTCGAGGGTAGCCAGGAGCACTCGAGGGTAGCCAGGGAGCACTCGCGGTAGACAGTGAGCACTCGCGGGTAGACAGTGAGCACTCGCGGGTAGACAGTGAGCACTCGCGGGTAGACAGTGAGCACTCGCGGGTAGCCAGAACACTCGGGGTAGCCAGTGAGCACTCACGGGTAGCCTGGAGCACTGCGGGTAGCCAGTGAGCACTCAAGGGTAGCCAGGGAGCACTCGAGGGTAGCAAGTGAGCACTCGAGGGTAGCAAGTGAGCACTCGAGGGTAGCAAGTGAGCACTCGAGGGTAGCCAGGAGCACTGCGGGAAGCCAGGAGCACTCAAGGGTAGCCAGTGAGCACTCACGGTAGCAGTGAGCACTCAGAGGGTAGCCAGTGAGCACTCAAGGGTAGTCAGGGAGCACTCGAGGGTAGCAAGTGAGCACTCGAGGGTAGCAGTGAGCACTCGAGGGTAGCAGGAGCACTCGAGGGTAGCCAGGGAGCACTCGGGGAAGCCAGGAGCACTCGAGGGTAGCCAGGAGCACTCGACGGTAGCAAGTGAGCACTCGAGGGTAGCCAGTGAGCACTCAAGGGTAGCCAGGGAGCCTCGAGGGGTAGCGTGAGCACTCGCGGGTAGCCAGTGAGCACTCAAGGGTAGCCAGGAGCACTCGAGGGTAGCAAGTGAGCACTCGAGGGTAGCAAGTGAGCACTCGGGGTAGAAGTGAGCACTCGCGGGAAGACAGTGAGCACTCGCGGGAAGAGTGAGCACTCGCGGGTAGCCTAGGAACACTCGCGGGAAGCCGTGAGCACTCGGGGTAGCCAGGAGCACTCGCGGGTAGCCAGGAGCACTCGGGGTAGCCAGGGAGCACTCGAGGGTAGCAAGTGAGCACTCGAGGGTAGCAGTGAGCACTCGCGGGTAGCAGGAGCACTCGCGGGAGCCAGTGAGCACTCGCGGGAAGCCAGTGAGCACTCGCGGGTAGCCAGGAGACTCGCGGAGCCAGTGACAATCGAGGGTAGCCAGGAGCACTCGAGGTAGCTAGGAGCACTCGAGGGTAGCCAGGAGCACTCGAGGGTAGCCAGGAGCACTCGAGGGTAGCCAGTGAGCACTCGCAGGTAGCCAGGAGCACTCGCGGGTAGCCAGGAGCACTACGGGTAGCACATTTCGGGGGGGCAGTGAGCATTTCGGGGGGGGGGCGGTGAGCACCCCCGCGGTAGCCTGTGAACACTGCGGGTAGCCAGGGGACATTTCAGGGGTACCGGCACTCGGGGGGTAGGCAGTGGGGCACTCAAGGGTACCCGGGAGCATTTCGGGGTAGCAAGTGAGCACTCGAGGGAACAAGTAAAGGCACTCGGGGGTAGCAAGTGAGCACTCGGGGAGCAAGTGACCCTCGCGGGAAGCCAGTGACCTAAAGGGAAGCCGGGGAGCACTCGAGGGTAGCAAGTGAGCACTCGGGGGGTAGCCAGGGCCCAAGGGTAAGGAGGAGCCCCCCAAGGGTAAAGGGGAGCACTGAGGGTAGCAAGGAACTGAGGGTGGGGGTGAACTCGCGGGTAGCAAGGGACTGAGGGAAAAGCAAGTGACACGGGGGTTACCCGGGAGCAATCGGGGGTAGCCGGGGAGCAATCGCGGGTAGCCAGGGAGCACTGGGGAGGGAGCCGGGAGACTCGAGGGTACCCGGGAGCACCCCGAGGATTTAAAGGGAACTCGGGGAAACTGGGACCCACTGGGAGGGTGGTCAGGGAGCACTGCGGGTAGCCGGGGGAGCCCTCGAGGGGGTCAGGGAGCACCCGGGGGGGCCCCGGGGAGCACTGGGGGGTAGCCGGGGAGCACCCCGCGGGTGGGCCGGGGAGCACTCGGGGGGTAGCCGGGGAGCACTGAGGGTAACAAATGACCCCTTCGCTTTTCGGGGAGCACCGAGGGTGGTCGGGGAGCACTCGCGGGAAAGGGGGGGCACTGGGGGGGAGCCGGGGAGCACTCCCGGGAGCCGGGGAGCACTCGGGGAAACCAAGGGACTCAGGGAGCCAGGAGTACTGAGGGAAACCAGGGCCCGGGGGGCCCGGATCCGAGGGTTGCCGGGGAGCCCCCCGGGGGTGGCTCATCAAGTCCAACTTTTGTAAAATTTATGTAGGTTGAAAAAAAGTAATCATAGGAACTAAGCAAATTCTATTTTCCCCCAATTTCTTTAAATACTTAAAAAAAAGGTGATAAAATACAAAGGTTTGGGGGGTTTCATTATTTAAATTAGTCTTATAACTAAAAGAGTGGATAAGGAAATAGGGGCAACATCAAGTGCACGATCACGAGAAAATTACTGTCTACTGGGGTTTCTATGCTACCCTTAATCCCCTTTTTTCCCCTCCAAAGACTTAGGAGGACTAACATTTTTAAATCAGTTTTTTTTCCCCTGATTTTCCCACCGGTTCCAAACCACTACCATTTCCCAAACCCACCCACCCCTCCAAAAAAACACCCACCAAAACCACCTCCATTACAACCCCCTCCACCACCACAAACCCCCCAACCACCACCACCACCACCTCCATTACTACCACCATCACCACCTCCCTTCCCATCACCACCACCATCTCCATTACTACTACTACCACAACCACCTCCATTACCACCACCATAACCACCTCCATTACTACCACCATCACCACCTCCATTCCCATCACCACCACCATCTCCATTACTACTACTACCACCACCACCACTTCCATTAAGACGACCATAACCACCTCTATTACTACCACCACCACCTCCATTACTACCACCACCACCACCTCCATTACCACCACCACCCATTACTACCACCACCACCTTCATTACTACCACCATCACTACCTCCATTACCATCACCACCTCCATTACCACCACCATCTCCATTACTACCACCAACACCACCTCCATCACCTCCATTACCACCACCACCACCTCCATTACCCCCACCATTACCACCACCACCTCCATTATCACCACCTCCAAAACTATCACCTCCACTCCAACATCACTATCTCCGCTATCACCACCATTCTCACAACCACCACCACCATTCTCACGACGACCACCACCACCACTATCATGTGCAAGTGATATATGAGACTCTATAACCTATAGCAACATTAGTCAATGTGTTGTGAAGTCGAAGTTCTGTACAGCCATCTTGTGAAAATCAATTTCGAGAATAGGATATATAAAGTGAGCAGAGAGCACCTGCACATGTTAACTGCTCTACGAATCTTCTCCTAGTAATAGATGACCAATGTTTAAATGTGAAGCAGATTGCATAAAGCCTTCTGAAGTTACTGACACAAACCTTCCATTGTATGAACAAGTTGAAGCTGATGAACGGCTCTGGCACCAAGCGTGCAGTATGTAAGGGTTCACTCAGCTAGAAAACTTGCAGTTTCGTTAGTTTTAAAATTCTCAGCAATCCAGTAAAAATGTATGTTTAGATTTCTTGAAACCTAATTTGATAAACTTGGCAAAAACTTGAAACTAGCACGCCATAGCTGATCAAATGATGTATTCACTAGTTGCTATATGGAAAACAATTTGTAATAAAATTGGCAAACTGAACTTACACAGTTCAGAATGAGTGTTTTTAAAAAAGTCAACATTGGTAAAGTTTGAAACCGATCAGAAAAGGCCTTATTCAGTAACTGATCTGATTCCAATGATTCCAAGTTTTTAATTT
>WNWK01015359.1:0-48091 GCA_009830355.1 Cherax destructor | reverse complement strand
CACAATTGTATGATACTCCATGAAGCATGGATTCATATAGAGTGCCACTCCACACTGGTGACATATGAATCGTGTGTCCTTCCGCTGTTGGGGTAGTTTTGTGATGGCAGCACACACAACACACTTCTTCTGGGAATGCTTCTTCTTGGGGTAGGTGGTAAAGGTACCAGGTAGTGACAGTTAGGGATGATTCGGTCTGGCACTTGCCCCACTGGCTGTGGTTGTGGTTGAGGAACAAGTTGCTGTTGAGGGCAGGTACAGGTGTGGTACCATACTTTTTGCTATCTCTTTTACGATATTCAGAGAGAATTCCAAAATGTTGTCGTTTCCAGTCTTTATTTCGTACATATTGAATGCATTGATCACTGCAATGTCTACAAGGTGGAAAAACAGTTTTATATACCACTTGCGACTCCTACGCACACAGTCAACGAACCCTATCATCATGTCACACTTGTCAACTAGGCGCATATTGTTTGTATAGTCGACGACAACAGCTGGCTTGACAATATGTTCATTTTGTGTGCTGGTTCATTTTGTCTGTTTGTACTATCTCGTTTCTGTGGATGGTTGACAGAAATGTCACGTCCCGTTTGTCATGCCACGTCAGTGCCATGATGTCATTGGCATGAAACACTTGCACTGCACCTTCAACACTGCCACTGAACCTTGGCATATGTTTTCTATTCCTTCTCACTGTTCCACATATAACAGTATTGTTCACATGCAGGAAATCAGCGAGCATAGGGCTTGTATACCAGTTGTCTGTGTACAATGTATGGCCCTTGCCAAGGTATGGTTCCATCATCCTGCGAACAAAATCACCAGAAATGCCCAACATGCGCCTAGTATCATCGAGTGTTTTTTATTCCGGTGTATACAATGACATCTAAAACAAGACCTGTCTCACAGTCGCACATAACAAAAAGTTTTATACCAAAGCGATTATGTTTGCTCGAATATATTGCTTGAATAGAATCAAGGACCCGCGACAACAATGTTCTTGAAAGGATAAAAGTTTGCACTGAATTTCTGCTTCAGGTACATAAACACTTCCCGGATTTTGTATAGAAGGTCATTTCTGTTGGGCATATTTCTGTCTGAGAAGTGCAACATTCGTAACAACAGAATAAATCTGTTGCAGGAAAGGAGGTCACGGAAGACAGGAGTACTGGTGAAGTGGTCTGTGGACCAGTAGTTACGTATATTGTTCCTATAGGTATGTGGCATAAGCATGACAGTGGCAAGGAATAAATACATTTCAGCTACTGTTGTGTCTTTCCACCTGCGCAGCTGTGACGATTCTCCAACCTCTGCTGTGTTGTCCATGACATAGCGATAATAATTGTTCGTCTGGGTCACTATCAAGTTCATTATAGGCAAGCAAATGCCTGCACCTCACCTCTACGAGTGCCTGCACCTCACCTCTACGAGTGCCTGCACTGAACCTAGGCATATGCTTACAATTTGCACGCACTGTACCGCACACATCTGTCACGTTCACTCGCAAAAAATCACTGAGGGAGGGCTTGTGTACCAGTTATCAGTATATAATATATACCCCTTACCAAGATATGGTTCCATCATTGTTCTAACCACATCACCAGAGATGCCCAGTAACTTCCTGGTATCTTTCAATGTATTACTTCCAGTGTACACAATAATATCCAATACAATACCACTGTAGCAATCACAAAGCACAAACAACTTTATACCAAAGCGTTTCCTCTTGCTTGGTATATACTGTGAACGACAGTCTACCTTTGAACAGAATCAGTGACTCGTCAATAACAAGCTTCCTGAAGGGATAAAAATGCATATTGAATTTCTCTTCCAGATACAGAAACACATTCCTAATCTTATATAACCTGTCATTTCTGTCAGGCCTGGTTTTGTCTGAGAAGTGGAGCATACGTAACAGTAACAGTAGCACAAATCGATTCACTGATATTATATCACTGAAACCTGGTGTTGCAATCAGGCGGTCTGTCGACCAGTATGATTTGACACTGTGCTTATACACATGTGGCATAAGCATTATTGTGGCAAAGAAAGATACATTTCAGCCACAGTTGTCTCTTTCCGCCTGTTGAGGCATGATGTTGGTGAAAGTATTGTGTTTGCCATGGTGTACTCAGAGTATCTGTTGCTTTCCTGACAATAATTTCCATCAGGGATCGTCAAAAATAACTCAAACATTCCAGTTCAGTGGCATTGTTTCCAAGTGTACATGAAGGGCGTATTCCACACTGACTTTCATCAAACTGATGGGGATTGGGAATAAAATTGTCAGCTTCCTGCCAATCCCAGGTGCAGTCTGCTGGTGGGTACTGGATATTTACAGGTGGTTGTGGGGTTGTGGAAGTGGAGGTTGTGGTTGTGGGGTTGGTGGGTGGGTGAGGATGGCCTTTGTTGTAGCTGGCTGACTCAGCAGTGTCGGTGCCAGCATGGTCCACTGCTGGTGCCTCGCGCCTGGCACCACCACCACTACCACTACCAGATGCATGCACATTTCTCATCCCAATTGCAACACTATCGTCATTTTCACTATCACTTCCTGTTGTATGCCCACGGGATGTACTCCTTCCCCTTGGAACAGCATATGGCATGCTACCAGAGTGCATATACCGTCGTATATACTGACGCTTCACTGGAGAATATTCTGCTCCACTCTCGCTTCTGGAACTGTTTGAAGAGCTTGGAGTTCATATTCACTATCACTATCATCACCATTGCTCACATCAGAGTTCGGGATATGAGTAAATAACAGTTTCCTCTTTCGTTCTGGTACAATTGAGCGTGAACAAGATGCCACAGCACCGGAGGTGGAAGGCTGAGGGTCGTCTGGGTTTTCCTCAATATTACCGGAATTATGGTCATTAGTTTCGGTCACAACCTCCTCAAAACCTTGAAACTCATCATCACTGACACTCCCATCGGTGATAGAACTGTCACTGGGGAACAAAAGTGTTCCAATTCGCCTAGGAGTGAGGTGTTTCTACTGTGAGGCATGGTGAACAAGGTGTACTAACATGGCGTTCCCATAATGCACCACTGACTCCCGGATTTTTCCTTCTGTGCACACTGACCACGCAGACCCATTCTCTCACCACAAGGCCTACCAGCCATTTTGCGCTTAATTTGAAGGCGCTAGAATTTATGCGTACTAGTACGTGGAAAACCCCAGTGTGTAAGCCGTACTAGTACGACCGAAACCCTGAAAGGGTTAATAAATTCGTCGTAACGGCACTTGAACAGCATTCTGAATGAATTATGGCCGTTAACCGAGGGTCCACTGTATAAAACTGTAAATGATCCAAAATTATAAAACTATTATGTTTCAAAATGTCATGTTCAAATTATGTTCAAATTTCATAGCTTAAATACTCAACTATACTTATATTGTAAACTATTTACTATAATTCTTACCATTTAGCCTCAAAACCCTTACATAATTGCTCAAAGAAAAATAATTTATCAAACATAATCTAGTACAAATGTTGAAACTTATACCTCATAATGTATATGCCATGTTATATCTTATAATGTATAAACCTGTTATAATTAATACAACCTAATATAAAGAATTCCATTCTCATGTACCCTTGTGCTCCTTGTAACTCATCTAATGACCATATGATTTGTCATTGCAACACAAATTATTGATTTAATTTTGTTTAATCTGATTTAATAATTTTATTATGAAGACATATAAAACTGTAAATGATCCAAAATTATAAAACTATTATGTTTCAAAATGTCATGTTCAAACTACAGTGGACCCCGAGTAACGAACACCCCGGAAATCGTACAATACACAAAGTGTGACTTTGTAAATGGTCCAAGTCGGACCGAAACGTCGTTGTAAGCTCCTCTCTTTTTATATATGCGGGTTGTGTGTGTATTGTTCCAGTCACGGTATTGTGCCTTTTTTTGTTATTAAATTGTACAATTATGTAAGTATAATATTGTAAGTGCTTTTGTAAATGTATTTTTGGTGGTCTGAAATGGACTAACCTACTTGACATTATTTCTTAAGGAGTAAATTGTTCGGTAATGGCACTTGAGCAGGCTTCTGGAATGAATTTTGTTCGTTACTCGGGGGTCCACTGTATGTTCAAATTTCATAGCTTAAATACTCAACTATACTTATACATATTGTAAACTATTTACTATAATTCTTAGCATTTAATTTTAAGTTAATTTTAAGTCTGCCCACAATGCTCTGCATATTAGGGGCTTTTGGCATGTACACCTCATGTAATCTCATAACCCATTGTAATTCTTTGTATCATGTCCAAATAAACTATTATTATTATTATTATTATTATTATTATTATTATTATTATTATTATTACTTTTGCCCCCATCCTAAAAAGTCTCAAAGATCTGTGGAACGTTAAGAAAGTGTATAATTCGTCCCAGGTTTATCTATTTTGTCTGCATGTTATGGTGCTTTCTGCATGACACCCATCTCTATAATTTGCAACATGCTGAAATAAGGAATCTTTAATCTTAAGTCATCATTGTGAACTTGACAGCCATCTTGTGTTGTCATTGTGTGTCAGTATAAACTGTACACATACAGGGGACCCTCGCTATTCGAACGGCTCGGCAATAGAACATATCATCATTAGAACAAGAAAATCGATATCGACATGTGAACAAAATACAGTGGACCCCCGGAAATCGGCTGGTCTGATTATCGGCCGGTTCGATTATCGATCGCTTTTTTCAACCAAATTTTTGCCAGATTATCGGCCCGCATCCCAGACCTGTCAGCCTGCCCCGCGCTTGTGCGCTTCGCCGTGCAGGCATCGTGAGCCAGTGTCATATGTATGTTATGTGTGTAGTACCAGCTATATTTATACAGTGGACCCCCGCTATTCGAACGGCTCGGCAGTCGAACAAATCGTCATTAGTACAAGAAAATCGATATCGTCATGCGAACAAAATATCACGATTCGAACAAGTGTGTCTGTCACCTGTCCGCCCAGGCGCTTGGAGAGCCAGTCCCTCGTTATTTACACTCGAGAGAACAATACCCTGCACGCTCATCCAGACATTTCACACTTTATTATAATTGTTTGGAGTTTGTTCATTAAGTGTGAGGCAGTGGTGAGAGGCAGTGGTGAGAGGCAGTGGTGGTAGAGGCAGTGGTGGTAGAGGCAGTGGTGGTAGAGACAGTGGTGGTAGAGACAGTGGTGGTAGAGACAGTGGTGGTAGAGGCAGTGGTGAGAGGCAGTGGTGGTAGAGGCAGTGGTGGTAGAGGCAGTGGTGAGAGGCAGTGATGAGAGGCAGTGGTGAGAGGCAGTGGTGGTAGAGGCAGTGGGGAGAGGCAGTGGTGGTAGAGGCAGTGGTGAGAGGCAATGGTGGTTGAGACAGTGGTGAGAGGCAGTGGTGGTAGAGGCAGTGGTGGTAGAGGCAGTGGTGAGAGGCAGTGGTAGAGGCAGTGGTGAGAGGCAGTGGTGGTTGAGGCAGTGGTGAGAGGCAGTGGTGAGAGGCAGTGGTGGTATAGGCAGTGGTGAGAGGCAGTGGTGTACGGTTCGTACTTCTAACAGCTAAGCCATAGCTGTTCACGTGATTTCCAACCTCTGGCCATGTGATCTGGCATTAGCCAATCATAGGCCTGCCTTTTGAATGCCCCAGTGCCGTGCAAGCCTAGTAGTCAGTACGATTTGGGTAGGCATAGCCAGCGGACACAGGCATAGGCTCTCAGCTCCCATATACAGTGGTACCTCGACTTACGATGGTCCCCAAACTCACCCTTTTATGTAAGTTTATTTTTTTAAATGCTTTTGTAAGTGTAATTTTGGGGGTCTAAAAGGACTAGTCTATTTTACAACATTTCTTAAGGAGATAAATTCGTTTGGTAATGGCACTTGAACAGCATTCTGGAATGAAAAAATATCGTAAGTCGAGGTACCACTGTATTCCAACGCCTCATTAAACGCTACCAAAAACCAAGCTCATCGTCTGTTATATTACCAAATCTATGAAAAGAACCCCACAACACAAATGGTGGCAGCTTGTGGGCCTAGATTTTGTGTAATCTGAGCAGATTTAACAAGAAGAGGAAGAGCCGGTGTGATTGCCTCCAGCGTCTCCCGGACCAGCGTCATACCAGCCGTTACCTCACTTCCCTCATCGGTGTCGTCATCCAAGACTCTTCTGAAGCAGTGTCTCCAGTCTTCTGGCTTCTAATTGCAAGTAAACCTCCGAAGAGTTGATCTGGGTTTTGCAATTAAGCCAACAAGTAAGCCAGTTTATGGGAAGAGCCTAAGCCAGCCTACAGTCATCCAGTGTCTCCTGCCATCCACCCAATTCTTCACTGCTGTGTGCAAGTAAGAGCATTCAGGTCCACCAGTTCAGAGAGCTAAGCCAGCCTCTTCCAGAAAGCCAGACATACAAGTAAGCCAGTCGTTTCATCAGCAAGCCAGTTCCTTGCAGTATTGTCTCCAATCGCTCTGTGCTACAAGTTGGACGCTTGTCAGAGTGATATTCACCATTCCTGTGGCTTATTGTGCAAAAAGCCACCTGGGTTAGTGGTCCCAAGGCCGTGAGACTTAAGTGTACTGGCCGAACGATGTGACGTCACCTCCCACCGCCAGCGAGTCAGGCAGCAGTGACGTCATCCACGCGCGCGCCACTCACCACCCACGCTGCTGTAAACAAAACAAACCACCTGCTCACACTACCCTCTACCAGCCAGGATTTTGTGGTATTTTCTACCCTATCTGGGGTATCAGCAGCATTGTTTCGGCTCACATAGCAAGTCGAGAGTGTCTTCCTTCATCACAGAGCGCCAACGTAAAAGCTTGCTGTGTGAGTTCTTCGTAAGCGCATTTCTCCGAGACCGTCAAGCAGTCAACGACCAGGAATATATTCTCTCCACCTACACTCGTCGTTCATTCATCATTAGACTCTATTCTATTATAGACATTCGTGTGTGTGAGACATTTAAGCAGTGAATTTTCTTAGTGACATTTAAAGACCTGTGTTTTCAGTTGCAAATTCATCTATATATTCTGTTACAGTTTTTTTCATGTATTCCGTGTCTCATTTTATATCTATGTTCTTTGTGTAAACTCGTACACATGCAGTAAGTACTTGTGTATCAATTTTCTTGTCCTTGAGTGCAGTATTTGATTAATTCATTATTATTGCAGTGTTGTGCATTAATTCCTGTCCCTTCATTTTTCTCCCAGTGCATTCCCTTGTGTTTTTATGCAGTGTCTGTGCAATAGTTCCTTATTGTTTATGCCCCAGTGTTCCTAGTTGCATATTTCATTTTCCTGTGTGCTATTCAGTGTGTCCCATTAATATTTTTGTGCCAGTATCTCACATGTTTTAGTTCAACAGACAGTTTACATTTTTGTGTCAACCTGTGCCTCATTTTTTTTAATTTTGCAGAACCTGTTTATTGAACACATTTTGTCTGAAGCAAGAACTATCTCTTTATACATATTTTTACATGCAAGATCTTATTGCATAAACTATCACATTCACTGACTGAATCTTATTGTGTTGTGTATTCTCCTGCAAAACTGTAAGTTTTTATTTTTATTTCAGTTTGTGTATTATTGTCTTTGTGTTGATCTTATCAATATTCCTTGAACAAATTCACTCTTAACCCTCATATGTAAAGTAAAGTAATATTCATTATACTCATTTTCATTAGTTTTCTTTAATTGAACTAAGAGTTAAAGTGTTCTTTCTCCTTGTGCCCAGTGCAACATTGCTTTAATTGATGCAGTAAATTGTTTATACAATACCATACATTGATTACACTTTAAAATTATTCTCCAGTAGTGATTACTTGTTCTTGTTATTTTGCATACAGTATTGTGTACTTATTCCATTTTACTCAGTGTTATCCTAAAAAGTGCTAATAATTCAATGCAACTTGTCAGCATCATAGTTAATTCTTCAGCCAGCAATGCATATTAAATTCTAGTGTCATTTTCTTTTAAGAAAATTTGTTGCCCAGTACTTTTCCAGTTACATACAATTTATTGATTGTAATTCCACTTTGCATTGATTTATTATTTCTCATCTAGTAATTTTGTGTTTGAATTCCAGTAGAGAGAGATCACTTTGCAGTTAATCCATACAGTATAATATTGCTTTTTATTGCAATTTGTAAAGTAATTCCTTAAATTTTACAGTCAAAATTCAGTGAGTGAGTTGTCATTTCTTATGCAGTGTACATTAGTTGTTTTAACCCCTTTTCTGCATCTAATTCAATGAATTTGTTTAATTTCCATTTTAACTAATTGTGTACTGTGAATATTTTGCCATTCTCATTTTTACCTGAATTAGTCTTTGTGCAATTTTCTTTGCAAGTATGTCTCACTTACCTCACAGTAGCGTAGCTAATAACGGCATTCAGTCCCTTAGTGTCCAAACAATTCCTGCTGAAATTCATAATAGTCATTTACCGAATGCTAGACCTACCCAGCCACAGAGTCAATATAGTTTCCTTCGTGATCCTGATAGTTCCTTACCGACTGAAAGACAGTATCTAGCTCTTGAGCAATGTGTTTGTTCTCACAGCTTGTATCAGAGAGTTATAACAGTGCTGCGGAATGTGAAGTTAAAATTCAGTCCTGATAGCTTTGTGTATTACGTATTAACGTAGCCGAGCGGTCAAGAAACTAGTAAAACTGTCACTCCTGTCTGGAATCCAGTCATAATTGCACACAGGATAGTGTACTATCCCTGTGATGGCTTTTGTTCAAGTGGTAGTTCCTCTCCAGGGGACGCCTTGTTGAGTAAAGACTGTTTGAAATGAGTTATGCCATCTCTTGATGTCACTTGCCGCCTACAGAAAGACGTCTCTGTAGCAGCTAGTGCTTACTAGAGTGTCTGTTGTTGTTGTGTTCCAGATAGTGTTATTATCCCAGTTGACAGTAAGCCCTTTGCAGAGTAAAGTGTCGTGTGTCGAGTAATTATTACCTGCAGTAAGAGATAGTGAGAGCCGTTCTCCTTTGCTCATACTTTGTGTTATTGAGCTATCTATTTCACCCGGGGAGAGTCCTTCCACTCCACCGTGCCTGTTCATTCCTTCAGTAGGAAAGTGTTCCCAGTTCTTAGTGAATAAAGAAAACTCAGTTTAAGAAATTAGTTGTATGTCCTAATCCAATCCAAATCTTTCCTACTACTAGTGAGCCATGGGAAAGAGTTGCACTAGATCTGTTGACCAACTTCCAATGTTCCCTCAGTGGAAACAAACATCTGTGTGTGATGGTCGATCATTTCACCAGATATTGTGAGTTAGTTCCTATCCCAGATAAGACTGCCGAAACAGTAGCAAAAGCATTCAAGGAACGTATAATCTGCAGATATACCAGTCCTAAGTCCCTCATAACAGATAATGGAGGTGAATTTTGTAATGAGATCCTAGAAAACTTGTGTAAACTATACAAGATTACAAAATCAACCATTGTTCTGCACCATCCTGCCAGTAATGGGTTAGCAGAAAGAACTAATAAGAAAGTCCTTGACGTTTTGAGAGCTACTATCAATCCCAATAGTGTAACCTGGGATGAAGTCATTCCTGATGTTCAATGTGCCATAAATTCTGCTTTTAACGCTTCTATAGGTGATACCACACACTATGCACTGTACGGTGTCGATAAGCGTTTGCCTTATGAGCTGTTATATTCCAATCCGAAACCGACTTACAATCCAGATGATTTCGTAGCAGTTCGTACCAGTCACGCTCAAAGTGTTTTCAGACGAATTCGAGAAACACTTCATAAGTCAACAGCAGAATTTACTAGAGTAACCAATACTAGAGCGAAACCGACTAAAGTTCAAGTAGGGTCCAGAGTAATGTTGTTTAACTTTAACAAAACTTCAGCAATGCCAAAACTCGATCAAAAGTTTGTTGGTCCTTATAGAATAGTCGAACATATTAATGGCAACAAGTATAAAGTTAGAGAAATTAGTACGGGTCAGTTTAAAGAATCGCATTTAGATCATATGAAGTTAGTATGCGATGATGATGACGAAGTCCCTGACACCCCTGACAATCAGACAAGTGAGACAGAATCTGATATTTCTCCTGTTGCTGTTCCCTCTACCTCTAATGATCAGTCAGATCAACCTGAATGTCGTTATTCCCTACGTACACGACAAGTGTTGAGAAGTCCTCAAGTATCATTTGTAGATACCAGTGTAGATCCTCCTCAATCAGAAGTTGAGTTACCTATTGTAACAGAGTTTGATCCACCCAGAGATGATAATTATATAGCCTATATCAATCTCACCCTAGCAGAGTTGGGGTTAAATGTAAATAACCTGTATAGATAAATATGTAGTAAGCGTTTAACTGTGTGTTATAATATCTACTTAGTATTATTCAAAAATTTTTTTTTTTATGTGTTCACGTTCTCTCCGAGTTCTGAGAATTAACAGTATAGATTTGAGTGCACCAGATCTACCTTGTCTGTTAATCACTACCTTCTTGTAAATATATTTCCTCAGAATTCGTAGATCACATGAAGACAGTTCGATCGAACAAAATTTTTTTTTTTTTATCTCTTTTATCATGATTTTCTTGTATGAGCTCATTTAGTTAATTCCTATGTATCATGATGCATCATATAGTAATGTAGATTATTCCGTCACGATAATATCCATGTGAAGTATAATGTTCAACTGTTGTGTACTTTGACATTGTATAGAATCAGCTGATGGTTGTTGCCTGTTGTCCTTAGTTTGTATAGTTGTATGTCGAGACGCCATACTTAGCATGCCCGAGCTGTACGGTTCGTACTTCTAACGGCTAAGCCATAGCTGTTCACGTGATTTCCAACCTCTGGCCATGTGATCTGGCATTAGCCAATCATAGGCCTGCCTTTTGAATGCCCCAGTGCCGTGCGAGCCTAGTAGTCAGTACGATTCGGGTAGGCATAGCCGGCGGACACAGGCATAGGCTCTCAGCTCCCATATATTCCAACGCCTCATTAAACGCTACCAAAAACCAAGCTCATCGTCTGTTATATTACCAAATCTATGAAAAGAACCCCACAACACAGTGGTGAGAGGCAGTGGTGGTAGAGGCAGTGGTGAGAGACAGTGGTGAGAGGCAGTGGTGGTAGAGGCAGTGGTGAGAGGCAGTGGTGGTGAGAGGCAGTGGTGAGAGGCAGTGGTGAGAGGCAGTGGTGGTAGAGGCAGTGGTGGTAGAGGCAGTGGTGAGAGGCAGTGGTGAGAGGCAGTGGTGAGAGGCAGTGGTGGTAGAGGCAGTGGTAGTAGAGGCAGTGGTGAGTAAACAAGATTAAATGAAGGTTCGGGAGGGAGTTTTGTAAACAAACCAGTTGTTGTTGTTGGTATTACCAGCCTGACACGTACGATTTCTGTTCACTCCTTGAAGCTGACTGGAAGTGATCTAATGCAGATAGCATTACAAACTCCGTTTTCTCTTATACTAACACGTCTGAAGGAGGAAAGAATGGGAAGATGTTTTCACAGCTGTAGCGAGAATGCCCGCCACCACCATCCTTCCCAGCCACCACATTCGTAATGACATACATATTTTATTCATTCTAGAGTGTATATCAGGTTTTTATGTTATTTATATTGTTTATTATGTCATATTAGATAAGAACATAAGAACATAATAAAGAAGGAACACTGCAGCAGGCCTACTGGCCCATGCGAGGCAGGTCCAAATCTCCAACGGCTTAAGCCAATGCCCCGACCCAGCCAGGTCAGGTTACATTCACTTAAGGAAGGAGCACTGCATCTGACCTAGTAGCACAACCTAGTCAGGACCAATTCACACCCAACCGCACCCACTCATATAATTGTCCAGCCGACCACCTGGTCAGGTCACTTCCACTTAAGGAATTAGTACAGGTCATGTTACATTCACTTAAGGAAGGAGCACTGCATCTGACCTAGTACAAGCTCACACCCATCCACACCCACTCATGTATTTATCTAACCTATTTTTAAAACTACACAACGTCTTAGCATCTATGACGGTACTCAGGAGTTTGTTCCACTCATCCACAACTCTATTACCAAACCAGTGCTTTCCTATATCCTTCCTGAATCTGAACTTTTCCAACTTGAAACCATTGCTGCGAGTCCTGTCTTGGTTGGATATTTTCAGCACGCTATTTACATCCCCTTTGTTTATTCCTGTTTTCCATTTGTACACCTCAATAAATAAGCTGTCGAGTTGATAATAGCTTCACAGTGAAGTACTATTTTGTCATGCCTCCTGACAGCAGGAACGGATTAATTGTATTTCCATTATTTCTTAGAAAAATTAAATCGCCACTCGAACATTTCGCGTTGAGAACTAGCTCCTGGAACGGATTAAGTTCGAATAGCGGGGGTCCACTGTATTTAAGATCTCTTGTCCCTGTGACGCTCCTTATGACGTCACGATACCCGCTCATGTGAGAGGCGCCCACCAGGGCATTGCCCTCACTCCCACGCTAGACATAAGACTGGACAGAAGTGGCTGGCACCTCTCCTCACTAACTCCTTAAATATATTCATTACCATCCGTCCCGAGTGTTTATTTACAACCATTATTATGCTCCCGATACCCACACGACAATTGGTGACAGCAGTGGGTCCATAATTCTGTCGATTGCGGTGATTTTACGAGATAGATTTTACCAAGCCGGCATCTCGTGTACCGTGAGTAGGCCTCCAGGGAATGACGCTACCCAAGCCAGCATTTGTCAGCCTGTCTACACTGTTCTTGGTCAGCTAAGTGCCTTATCTCTTATTTGTTAAAACCTTCAAGGGGTAGACCCGGGTTTTGCAAATTAAGCCATGAGATAAGCCAGTCTGTGAGGGGAAAGTGCCTAAGACAAACCATCCAATCTGTTTAAGCCAGCCTTGCTTTAAGCCAGCTTCTACCCTGCTGTGCTCATAGTTACAAGACACCAAGCCATCCAACCTGTTTAAGCCAGCAAGCCTAACCCAGCTGAGTGTGTGTGTCTAAGCCAGCAAGCCACATGGAGTTCCAGCCTTCCCTATCGCCCTTCTGCTCCAGTGTATAGCTGTTTTGTGTGCCAATACCATCCCTGTGGTATTCTGGTTTGTTCCAAGCCACCCTGGCTTAAATTCATGTGCCTAGTATAAACGGAGCAAATGAGAGGCGAGGGTGACGCTTATCTAGGTTTGGGGTGGGGGCACTGGCAACTGCAGTGGAGGGAGCTGTTAGGGCTTTAAACTAGAAAAAGTTAGAGGTATGGGTTGTGGGGGGGGGGGGAAACAGTGAAGTCCCAGTGTAGTAATGTTATGAATTTTAGGGGAACTAGTAATAGGCAGAATAAGGTGGATATTGGAGAGTCAGTGGCACTAGGTGACAAGGACAGCAATAGGTATAGTGGAAAAACAGAAATGAACAAGAAGAGTAAAGAGAAGGGAGGTTTTCTGAACATTTTTTATACTAATAGTCGTAGTGCGAGAAATAAGATGGACGAATTGAGATTAGTTGCAACTGAAAGTAATATTGATGTTTTTGCATTAATATGAAAAATCGGGACATGCCTGCTGAATGTCACATTCAGGGTTTTAAATTGTTCCAAGTAGATAGAAGTATCGGGAAAGGGGGTGGGGTGGCACTCTATGTCCGTGATCATTTAAATTGTTGCATAAAAACGGGTATAAAGTCTGAAATAATGCATACAGAGTCTGTCTGGATAGAATTTTCAGAGGGGTGTGAAAAATTGATTTTAGGCGTGATATATCGTCCTCCAAACTTAAATAGGGAACAAGGGAAACTACTTTGGGAGGAAATTGTTTAGGCCACAAGGCATGATAACGTAGTGATTCTAGGGGACTTTAACTTTAGTCAGATTGATTGGAATTTCTTGACAGGTAATTTAGAATCAAACGACTTTTTAGAAGTAGTTCAGGATTGTTTTTTGAAGCAGTTTGTGACAGAACCTACAAGGGGAAATAACCTACTTGACTTGGTTCTGGCAAACAAGGAATCCCTTGTTAATAATTTAGAAATTACAGACGAACTCGGCACGAGCGACCACAAGTCAATTACAGTGGACCCCCGAGTTTCATAAAAACTTCATTCCAGAAGCCTGCTCAAGTGCCATTACCGAACGAATTTACTCCCTTAAGAAAAAATGTCAAGTAGGTTAGTCCATTTCAGACCCCCAAAAATACACTTACAAAAGCACTTACAATATTATACTTACATAATTGTACGATTTCCGGGGTTTGCGAAACTCGGGGGTCCACTGTACCTTTAGCATTGAATGGATGTATGATAGTAGGGATAATTCAGTAACAGTCCCAGACTTTCGCTTAGCAGATTATAATGGGCTTAGAGAACACTTATCAACTGTGGACTGGGGTAATGAAGAGAGCTATCAATATGACAGCTTTCTTAACCCTTTAACTGTCCAAACGTAGATATACATTTGTACGCGTACTGCTCCAAACGTAGATCTACGTTTTATTTTTCATTCCTTCAAATTTAGTGCAATAGGCCTGAGTCGCCTAGACATGAGAGAATGGGTCTGCGCCCTCAGTGTGCACAGTATTAAAAAAATCTGGGACCACTTAGTACCTTGGGGGAGCACTAGTTCAATTGAGTGCCAGCTAGAGCAAATAATGTGGCAAACACCATGGTTTCAATGATGTCATGTCGCATTAACACTCCCCTTATAAGAGGAAAGTAAAAATAGGTTCGATAAATACATGAGTGGTTGTGGGTGGGTATGAGTTGGACCTGACTAGCTTGTGGTACTAGGTCTGATACTGTGCTCCTTCCTTCAGAGGATGTGACCTGACTAGGTGGGTCATTGGTCTAAGCTGGGGGGTGACATGGACCTGCCTTGCATGGGCCAGTAGGCCTTCTGCAGTGTTCCTTCTTTTATGTTCTTAAATATTCGGCAGGCTGGCTTTGGCTGTCTCTGGCTGTCTCTGTGTCTATATCTGTCTATATCTGTCTATATATCTGTCTATATATCTGTCTATATCTCTGTCTATATCTCTGTCTATATCTGTCTATATCTATCTGTCCTATATCTGTATCTGTCTATATCTCTGTATCTGGCTATATCTCTGTCTATCTATATATATCTGTAATATCTCTCTCTCTCACATGTACACATAAGTACAGTTATTATACATAGTGTAAATTACCCAGGATAACCCAAAAATTCCAGGCAAAGTATTATACAATGTTTGTAGATACAAGACATAATACCATGACTGACAAGTAGTGTAAATTACCCAGGATAACCCAAATATTCCAGGCAAAGTACTATACAATTTTTGTAGATCTTTCTTTCAACACGTCGGCCGTTTCCCACCGAAGCGGGGTGGCCCATAAGGAAAAATGAAAGATTCTCCTTTTACATTTAGTAATATATATACAGGAGAAGGGGTTACTAACCCCTTGCTCCCGGCATTTTAGTCGCCTCTTACGACACGCATGGCTTACGGAGGAAGAATTCTGTTCCACTTCCCCATGGAGATGGAGATGGAGATATAAGACATAATACCATGACTGGCAAGTAATACGCATTGTCACTTCTGCATCGTGTATAATACCTGTTGGCTTACGAGCCGCACTCAGACTGAGACAAGCAGATGGAAAGACACACACACACAGGCAGACGGAAAGACACACACACAGGCAGACGGAAAGACTGATAAGCAGAGCTAGACAGACAGACAGATAGACAGTGGAAACACGGAGAGGGTTCCCTGCTCCCATTCATCAATGTCATTGGGCTGTCAGTGTTATCTGACACTTGTCATAACACCATTCTTCAAGGAGTTTCATATACTCCAGGCACACACAGGCAGACAGAAAGACAGATAAGCAGAGCTAGACAGAGACATAGACAGATAGACAGATGGACAGATAGACAGTGAAAACAAAGCGAGGGTTCCCAGCGCACATTCATTCATCAATGTCATTGGGCTGTCAGTGTTATCTGACACTTGTCATAACACCATTCGTCAAGGAGTTTCATATTATACTCCAGGCACACATAGGCAGGCAAACAAAGACAGATAAGCCGAGCTAGACAGATAGATACACAGATATATAGACAGACAGATAGACAGATAGATATACAGACAGATAGATATACAGACAGATAGATATACAGACAGATAGATATACAGACATAGATATACAGACAGACAGATAGATAGACAGACAGACAGATAGATAGACAGACAGATAGATAGATAGGCAGACAGATAGATAGACAGACAGATAGATAGACAGATATATAGACAGATAGATAGACATATAGATACAGACAGTGAAAACAAAGCAAGGGTTCCTTGCACACATTCATTAATAATATAATAATAATAATAATAATAATAATAATATTTTTATTTCAATGCATGATACAAGTGTACATTGTTATTGGTAGTTACAATTATAAAACTGTATTGCAAGGAGAGCCACTGGCATGCCATGGCATTAGGGACAGCTTATTCTAAAGACTTATTCACTAAAGACTTAATGCTAGAGAAATTGATTGAGTTTATTCTAGTTCTGTATTATTTAAAATTTCAATCTGATTGTACATACAATAAAAAGACAATACAAGAGAAATTGGTTGAGTTTAGTCTAGTTGTATATTTTAATTCAAGTTACAATATGTTGATGCTATACTAGTATAATAACAATACTAGAAAATTTATTGAGTTTCTTCTAGTTATATATTTTATTTCAATTTAACAAAATGATGATATTATAATATTTTAAATGAACAATATGATGATATGATATTGCAACAAGTGTTTAGGAGGATGACATATAAAATTGAGATTATCTTAAGTAAAATAACATTGGGTTTGAAAGTTTGTTACAGTATGAGTATTTAGTATAGTGTGAGTAGGTGATTTTTGAGAAGAGTCTTGAATTGATTTTCGGACAAGGTTAACTTAATATTTACTGGTAATGAATTCCAGATTCCGGGGCCCTTTATGTGCATAGAATTTTTACATTGGTTAGTATGGACTCGGGGTATGTCAAATAGTGATCTGTGTCTTGTGTCATGGTCGTGGGACCTATTAAAGTTGTTGAGGAGAATTTTGAGCGGAGGGTTGATATTAGCATGTAGAGTTTTATGTATGTAGATGGCACATGAATAGGTGTGAATATTTTTTACGGTGAGTAGTTTTAATGTTCTGAATATAGGTGGAGTATGTTGTCTAGAGTGGGAATTTGTTATCATCCTGACGGCAGTCTTTTGCTGGGTTATGAGTGGTCTAAAGTGATTTAATGTTGTTGAGCCCCATGCACTGATTCCATAGGTGAGATAAGGGTAGATAAGAGAATGATATAGTGCAATGAGAGCTGGTTGTGGCACATGATAGCGTATCTTAGATAATATACCTACTGTCTTTGAGATTTTCTTGGAAATTTGTTGTATATGAGTTTGGAATTTAAGACTACTGTCAAGGTGGATTCCTAGGAATTTTCCCTCTTTGAGTCTTGTGATGGGTGCACCATTTAGTGTTATGTTAAGTGGAACATTTGTAGCTTTGTTTCCAAACTGAATGAAGTAGGTCTTGTCAGTATTGAGAGTAAGTTTATTTGTCGTCATCCATGTTGATATTTTCTGTAATTCGGCATTAACTGTGTTGGCTAGTATGACTGGATTTGGGTGAGAGAAGACATATGATGTATCATCTGCAAATAAAATGGGTTTGAGTAGTTGTGATGCATTCGGTAGATCGTTTATGTAAATGAGAAATAAGAGTGGCCCCAGGACACTACCTTGAGGGACACCGACTGTAATTTGTCGCGTGGAAGAGTTCACTCCATTTGTGTACACGTACTGGCTTCTGTTGCTAAGGTACGACTTTAGGTAATTGAGGGGTTGCCCCTTAATACCATAGTGCGCTAATTTTGTGAGCAATAAATCATGGTCGACTGTATCAAATGCTTTGCGTAGGTCTATAAAGATTCCCAGCGGAACTTCTTTCTTCTCAAGTGCGGTGTATATTAACTCTAACATGTGTGTTATAGCATCGTCTGTGCTCTTGTTAGTCCTGAATCCAAATTGACAGGGGTTTAGTACATTGTGTGAGACGAGGAAGGAATAGATCTGTTTATGAATTCATTTTTCAAAGATTTTAGAAAGCAGTAGTAAATTTGAGATTGGTCTATAATTGTTCAAGTCACTTTGGTCACCTCCTTTGTGGATCGGGGTGACCCTAGCTATTTTGAGAATTGATGGGAAGGTGGAAGATTCAATGGATTTATTGAATAATGCTGCTATAATTGGTGACAGTACGTGTGAAGCTTTTTTTTACATAAAGGGTGGTAAGCTGTTTATGTCTCCTGCTTTGTTTTTAAGGGTGTTGATTATGAGCGAGACTTCAATTGAGTTGGTAGGAGCTAGGAATAGTGTATCTGGGTAGGTGTTGGTGAGGTAGTCTGTTGGACGAGTGTTCGAGCTTGGGATTTTATTTGCTAGATTTTTACCTATGGTGGAGAAGAAAAAAATAAGTCTGTTTGCTGTCTCAGTTGGTGAGAGTAGGGGTTCGTCTGTTTGTGATAATTTGATGGTATTTTTCGTGGATATCTTTTTATTTCCTAGAATTGTAGATAGAGTTTTCCAGGTCTTTTTCATATCACCTTTTACAGTCTGGAGTCTGTTCTCATAATACAATTTTTTGGACCTTCTTATCAGGCTAGTAAGGATTGATGAGTAGCATTTGGATTGTTCTCTGGTTATTAGACCCCTTCTATATTGTTTTTCATATTGGTGCCTCTTGTTTATGGATTTAAGGATGCTGGGTGTTAGCCAGGGATTGTTAAGTCGCTTAGCTGTGATCTGTTTAGTTTTTGGGGCAATGTCTGTTATAGAGGTTGTGTGTTTTTTAAGGAAGTTCTTGATGCATTCATTAGTATCTGAATGTGTTTCTAATTCATTAAGCCAGTCAATGTTCGTCATAGCTGATATAAAATTATTAACAGCTGACTCATTATGCAGTCTGAAGGTAACTTTTGCAATTTCTTGGGGCAAAATGCCTAGGTTAGTTATGAGAAAGGTAGGGTAGTGGTCTGTGGTGTTTTCTGTGATTATGCCTGATTTTAGAGGGGATATTGAGTTAGTCCAGATGTGGTCTAGTAACGAGGTACTATTATCGGAGATTCTTGTAGGTTTTGATATTGTTGGTAGTAATAAGCAGTTGCTCGTAGTGTTTGTGAATTCAGTTACCTGTGGGTCCTGGTCATGTAGGAGATTTATGTTGAAATCTCCTGTGACCAGCAAATGATCTTTGTTAAGGCGTGAATCGATCATCAGGTTTCCTAGTTTTTCACTAAAGTGGCGGACGTTTGACTGTGGTAATCTGTAGATGTTTATCACTGTGAGGTTTTTTTCAGGTCTTTTGATTTAAATTTAGCTATAATATATTCTCCATGTTCATCCCTTGTGCAAGAGTTTTTGATACATTCGAGTTGATCTGTATAATATATTGCAGTTTCACCCCCTCGCTGGTCTGTCCTACAGTTGTGAATGGCTGTGTAACCTGGGATGGCATAGATACCTGTAGTATCATCAATGTCACTGCCTTATCAGTAGTTATCTGACAATTGTCAACACACCATTCTTCAAGGAGTTTCATATATAATCCAGGATGTCTAAAACATTGCTGGGACCTATAAATACTTCGTATATATTTATAGACAATAGTAAATGACCATGGCAGGTGAAATTGTTCACCTGTTGGTGTCATTGTGATTATTTGAGTACTATTTCAGTACCTAATATTAGTGTTAGAACAAAGATTGGCTATGAAATCACAAGAACTATTATAAATTGTAATTACCAGAACATAAAAATTGTATAAATTAAAATAAAAACTAGAAAAAAAAGTATATCGCCATTACTTCTGCAAGCGGCAGGACTTGATGTTGCCGTCAGGTGAGCATCCAGCACCAACTTGTTGGGCTTATATCTCGGAAAGTACTGGCCCTAAAATTTTTTTTTTAGCCTATCCTGTTTATAAAAATGCGCTCTTCATTTAGAAAAAAAATGATTTTTTTTTTTTTTAAATATTCGGAGCAGTGCGCGAGTGAACGTAGATCTACGTGTGGACAGTTAAAGGGTTAACACTATACAGGCAGATCAAAGAACATTTATCCCATATAAAGAAATTAGATCAAGTAGAAATGACCCAAAATGGATGAATAATAGGCTCAAATATCTTTTAGGGCAGAAGAAAGGAATTTATAGGCGCATAAATAGAGGTGAGGGTCATCTTATAAATCAGTATACTGATATTAAGAGGGACGTTAAAAAGGGTATAAGAAAAGCTAAACGGGACTATGAAATTAAAGTTGCTAGGGATTCAAAAACTAACCCAAAAGGTTTTTTCCAGGTTTATAGAACAAAAGTTAGGGATAAGATAGGTCCCCTTAAAAATAACTCTGGGCATCTTACTGACAAGGAGAATGATATGTGCTCTATTTTTAATAATTATTTTCTCTCGGTTTTCACACAGGAAGACACTAATAATATCCCAGTAATTAATTTTTATAGTGGCCCTGAAGAAGATAAATTATGTAATATCACAGTCACTAGTGAAATGGTTATGAAACAAGTAGACCGACTGAAACAAAATAAATCGCCGGTCCTGATGAGCTTTTGCAAGGGTTCTTAAGGAATGCAAAATGGAACTCTGTGAACCAATATCTAATATTTTTAATTTATCTCTTCAAACAGGTGTAGTGTCTGATATGTGGAAGATGGCTAATGTAATTCCTATTTTTAAAGCAGGGGACAAGTCACTACCGTCAAATTACCGCCCAATAAGCCTAACCTCAATTGTAGGCAAATTACTAGAGTCAATTATAGCTGATATTATTAGAAGTCATCTAGATAACCATAATTTGATTAATGATACTCAGCATGGATTCACGAGGGGCCGTTCCTGCCTATCTAATTTATTAACCTTTTTTAGTAAAGCTTTTGAGGCTGTTGATCACGATAAAGAATTCGATATTGTCTATTTAGATTTTAGTAAGGCTTTTGATAGAGTACCACACCAGAGACTGTTAAAGAAAGTGGCAGCTCATGGCACTGGAGTAAAAGTGCTGTCATGGATCGAGTCATGGCTCACCAATAGGAAGCAGAGAGTGTGCATAAATGGGGTTAAATCCGAGTGGGGATCTGTAACAAGTGGTGTTCCACAGGGATCAGTCTTAGGCCCGTTGTTGTTTATAATATATATCAATGACCTTGATGAGGGAATTACTAGTGATATGAGCAAATTCGCCGATGACACGAAGATAGGAAGGATAATTGATTCAAACGTAGATGTCAGGGAACTTCAGGAGGATTTAGACAAACTCAATTCCTGGTCAGAAAAGTGGCAGATGCAGTTCAATGTAGATAAATGCAAGGTTCTGAAGCTCGGGAGTGTCCATAACCCAAGTACTTATAAGTTAAATAACGTAGAACTTAGCCATACAGATTGCGAAAAGGACTTGGGGGTTATGGTAAGCAGCAACCTTAAACCAAGACAGCAATGCCTAAGCGTACGTAATAAGGCAAACAGATTACTGGGATTTATATCAAGAAGTGTAAGAAACAGAAGTCCAGAGGTTATATTACAGCTTTATACATCATTAGTAAGGCCTCACCTAGATTACACAGCTCAGTTCTGGTCTCCATATTACAGAATGGATATTAATTCGTTAGAAAACATTCAGCGTAGAATGACTAAATTAATACATAGCATTAGAAATCTTCCATATGAAGAAACATTGAAGACCCTAAAATTACATTCACTTGTAAGACTCAACTACCTAAAGTTGTACCTTAGCAACAAAAGCCAGTACGTGTACACAAATGGAGAAAACTCCTCCACACAACAAATTACAGTTGGAGTCCCTCAAGGTAGTGTCCTGGGGCCACTCCTATTCCTCATTTACATAAACGACCTACCGAATGCAACACAACTACTCAAACCCATATTATTTGCAGATGGCACAACATATGTCTTCTCTCACCCAAATCCAGTCATACTAGCCAACACAGTTAATGCCAAATTACAGAAAATATCAACATGGATGACGACAAATAAGCTTACTCTCAATACTGACAAGACCTACTTCATTCAGTTTGGAAACAAAGCTACAAATGTTCCACTTAACATAACGCTAAATGGTGCACCCATCACAAGACTCAGAGGGAAAATTCCTAGGAATCCACCTTGACAGTAGTCTTAAATTCCAAACACACATACAACAAATTTCCAAGAAAATCTCAAAGACAGTAGGTATATTATCTAAGATACGTTATTATGTGCCACAACCAGCTCTCATTGCACTATATCATTCTCTTATCTACCCTTATCTCACCTATGGAATCTGTGCATGGGGCTCAACAACGTTAAATCACCTTAGACCACTCATAACCCAGCAAAAGGCTGCAGTCAGGATGATAACAAATTCCCACTCTAGACAGCATACTCCACCTATATTCAGAACCTTAAAACTACTCACCATAAAAAATATTCATACCTATTCATGTGCCTTCTACATACATAAAACTCTACATGCTAATATCAACCCTCCGCTCAAAATTCTCCTCAACAACTTTAATAGGTCCCACGACCATGACACAAGACACAGATCACTATTTGACATACCCCGAGTCCATACTAACCAATGTAAAAATTCTATGCACATAAAGGGCCCCAGAATCTGGAATTCATCACCAGTAAATATTAAGTTAACCTTGTCTGAAAATCAATTCAAGACTCTTCTCAAAAATCACCTACTCACCCTATACTGAATACTCATACTGTAACAAACTTTCAAACCCAATGTTATTTTACTTAAGATAATCTCAATTTTATATGTCATCCTCCTTAACACTTGTTGCAATTTCATATCATCATATTGTCATTTAAAATATTATAGTATCATCATTTTGTTAATTTGAAATAAAATATATAACTAGAAGAAACTCGATAAATTTTTCTAGTATTGTTATTATACTAGTATAGCATCAACATATTGTAACTTGAAATAAAATATACAACTAGATTAAACTCAACCAATTTCTCTTGTATTGTCTTTTAATAGTATGTATAATCATGTAATTTAAAATAATACAGAACTAGAATAAACTCAATCAATTTCTCTAGTATTAAGTACTTAGTGAATAAGTCTTTAGAATAAGCTGCCCCTAATGCCATGGCATGCCAGTGGCTCTCCTTGCATTACAGTTTTATAATTGTAACTACCAATAACAATGTACACTTGTAACTTGCATCGAAATATAAATATTATTATATTATTATTATTATTATATATATTCCTAGACATCAGTAAATGACCAAAGCAGGTGTAAATGTCCACCTGTCAGTGTGTTTGTGACAATTTGAGTACAATTTCAGTACCTAATATTAGTCTTTGAACAAAGAACTATTATAAATTGTAATTATCAGAACATAAAAATTTAATAAAATAATATAAAAACGAGAAAAAAAGGTATATCGGCAGCATTTCTGCAAGCGGCAGGACTCTATGTTGCTGTAAGGTGAGCATTCAGTGCCAACTTCTCGGTCTCATATTTCGGTAAGTACTGAGCCTAAATTTTTTTTTTATGCTATTACACTTAGAAAAATGTGCTCTTTATTTCTATAAAAAAAAACTATTTTTTTTTTTCAAAATATTCGGGGCACTGGGGTAGTGAACGTATATATACGTTTGGATCATTTACGGGTTAAGCACAATTTCTTCGAGAATCACTGTGTGTAGTGGGGTAGCAGACGAAGTTGCCCGAGCTGATACCTCACCCACTCCAGCTTCAACCACCACTATTTTCAATCTACAGCCTAGAGACATCTTTTTTTTATATATATAATTAGAGACAATTGCGAGTGTTTGAAATATTTTCTCATTATAGTGAACATTTTTGTGTTATCCTGAGATTCGTGATTTGTTTGCAGAATAAGTGTTAAGAGGGGGGGGGCAAGATGTTTCGAGTGATAAAAAATATTGAACTAAAAAAATTATGGAAAAAAAAATTTCTTACTGAAAAATAGTGCATAATTCTGGCAACATGTTGATGTAATCAGTGTGTTTCTATCATATTTCTAAGTATATTTTTACTAAAAAGTATTTTTTTTTGATCGTTCACTTGGGAAGAGGACGTGTTGGCAATTAGTCAGTTTTTTTTTTTTTACCCCCAAAATTGCAATTTTTATTATTGTTTCACTTTAAATACACTGCATGGCAGCTTCTGTGAGGAGTGTGGTGTGGGTGAGCAGCGCAGATGTCTCTCAGTGGCTTTACAGCCTCTGATAAGCATGGTGCGGTGCAGCACGTTGGAACGTGGCGTTCGAATGCCTAAGAGCATAATTATCAATATCTCAGGAATAAGTTATTGACATTATAAATCCTCTCATGCAATGAGTATTTATCAGAGCATCATGATTCTTTCGTAGGTTATTGAGGAATGATGGTTCTATTGAATTACAGGAAGAGCTTGCGATATGTTTTACGGTTTGTTGTTACTGATTTTTTGTTTCCCAACCAAATTAAAAAAAAAAAAACAGGTATTTCAATTTTTTTTATAATGCAATCTATTGACAGTAAGCTCACAGACTCTCTGTAATTAAAAAAAAACTAACTCTTTGTCTTGCATCTGATCTCAGCTAGAACACTGTATGTCTTACAAATTTTGTAGGAGAGGATTTGCCCTAAGCCCTGTCAAATAGGGCACTAATATTTTTTTCTATATAACTGTAAGGCAAAACATCACTAAAAACACAGCATCTAGGCTTCAAATGGTGCTTAATTTACACACAAATTCCCATTGAAATTTTAGCAAAAAAAAAAAAAAAAACTCGCCCCTCCCTTAAATTCCTTGCTTGAATTAATTTTGATTTTCCTAGTATCGTCTCTGATTAATTACTTTGTGTCATATTTCATTTACATATACAGTGGTACCTCGACTTACGTTTTTAATCCGTCAGAGAGGGCATTTCTTAAGACGAAACAAACGTAACACGAATCAATTTTCCCCATAAGAAATAATGGAAATAAATTTAATCCGTCCAAGACTTCCAAAAGTAGTTAAATAAAATATTTTTTAGAACTTTTTGACATTAAATAATAAATAATTTAATAAAGAATACCTAAATACACATGTAAATATTGAACAATAACATGTCACTTACATTTATTGAAGAGTTGTTGATGTGTGGAGGACGGGAGGAGGGAGAAGGTGGAGTAGTATGCTAGTGTTTGGAAGGGAATCCCTTCCATTAACACTGCAGGTACCAAGTTCTTTTCTGGGGTTACTGGCCTTTTCTTTGAATGCTACACTCCCTGCATGAATGCTACACTCCCTGCATGAATGCTACACTCCCTGCATGAATGCTACACTCCCTGCATGCCTACTACACTCCCTGCATCCTTGCTACACTCCCTGCATCCTTGCTACACTCCCTGCATCCCTGCTACACTCCCTGCATCCCTGCTACACTCCCTGCATCCCTGCTACACTCCCTGCATGAATGCTACACTCCCTGCATGAATGCTACACTCCCTGCATGCCTACTACACTCCCTGCATCCTTGCTACACTCCCTGCATCCCTGCTACACTCCCTGCATCTTTGCTACACTCCCTGCATGCCTGCTACACTCCCTGCATGCCTGCTACACTCCCTGCATGCCTGCTACACTCCCTGCATAAATGCTACACTCCCTGCATAAATGCTTCACTCCCTGCACATTCTTTACCACAGGCTTAGCACTAGGAGCTTTCCTTGGACCCATGGTAGCTTATTTAGCAGTTGCAAGCACTAAAAACAGTGGAATAATGACAATATACTGGTATGAATGCGTGGGTGTGGGTGGGTGGTCGCTCTCGCTTGTAAACAATAGCACACTGACGCTCCCTGGAGTGCGCGCTCAGCTGGGCTCCAAGCGAACAGGTCCGGTACGAAAGGCGTAAGACGAATCAATCAACGGATGTCGCATTCAAATTTCTTACGTTATAAGTAACGGATATCGAATATAACGTAAGGTGATAACAACGTAAGTCGAGGTACCACTGTAGTGTTGTATTTTTGTCTCATCTGAAGTAAGTATTATTTCCTGAGTATTGTGTGCATTTTAAATCAGTTATTCCTTGTGACATTTTATTTAAGGACTATTGTGTTCCAATAATTTTTCCCAGCATTGTCCTTGTATTTTCCTGCTAATTTTTGTATTCTTGAATTAAGTGTTCCATCCCAGAGTTCTTATTCAGTCATTTACCCTGGTTTTGTTATTGTTTGTATAATTAATTTTGCATTGTCCTAGTAACTATATTTTCCCAGTTATTGAATTATCCTTTTTAACCCTTTGGGGGTCGGTGCCGTACTAGTACGTTTTACGAGCAGGGGTTGGTGCCGTACTAGTACGCCCAAATTCTAGCGGCCTCAGTTTAAGCAGAAAACGTCTGGTAGGCATACATATGAAAGAATGGGTCTGTGTGGACAGTGTGCGCAGTATAAAAAAAATCCTGCAGTACACACTGCATAATGAGAGAAAAAAAAAACTGACCGTTTTTTTTTATTAAAACAGTGACTTTGCAGTCGATTTTCGTATGGTATTTATTGATGTATTCTCGTTTTCTTGGTCTCATTTGATAGAATCGAAGATATATTACAGAAATAGAGATGATTTTGATTGGTATGACAATGACAAGTACCTTGAAATTGAGCTCAAAGTAGTGAAAATGTTCGATTTTTGACGATGTTCAAGAGTAAACAAATCACACTATGCCTCCAATACACATCAACTGGCGAGTCTTATATTCATGCACAAGTGCTCTGATATTATTTATACCATTTTTACAATGATGCAGTTGTATACATAACAGTAAATCTTCTATTTTTTGTGAGAATAAAAATTCAAAATGAAAAGCAAAAGTAATGTAAGAGGGGCCTGGAGACGTGACTAATGAACAGAGAACATGTTATTTTAGTGCCAGGAATGACTGCCTTGTTTACTCTGGACCCTATTTTGAAATTGGCATCGTTTGAAATTTGTGTGAAATTGGAAAATTGCCATTTTCTGACCACTATTTTGGGTAGATGAAATTGGTAAATAGGCGGTTTCTTGTACTCAATCGATAGAAGAAATGGAGTTCTAGCGAAGTAGCTATAATTTTAGGAGACTGACACATTGGAATTTGTCGAAAATAGAGCTCAAAGTGGGCAAAATCGCCGATGCGAAAGTGTCATGGCTACCGCTAACTTCGCGAAAGCATAATTCCGTTAATGTTCGATCAAATTTCATAATTTTGGTGGCGTTATGATAGGAAAAAGATTCTCTATCATTTCATAATAATAATAATAATAATAATTTTTATTTGGACATGATACAAAGAATTACATTTGGTTATTGAGATTACATGAGGTGTACATGCCAAAAGCCCCTAGTATGCAGGGCATTTTGGGCAGACTTAAAATTAACTTAAAACTAGATTGTAAGAATTTTTGTAGATAGTATACAATGAGTAAAGGTGAGTATTTAAGCTATGAAATTTGAACATATGAAATTTGAACATATGAAATTTGAACATAGTTTTGTACTTTTGTCTTCATTATAAAATTAATTAAATCAGATTAAACAAATTAAAGCAATAATAATAATAAAATGATAAAAAGTTATGGTTGATAATTTATAAAATAAGTAAAGATGCATATCTAAGTTATAAAGTTTGAATATAAGTTGAACATATCAATTAATTGTAGCAACTTATTGCAGCAACAAAAAGTTATGGTTGATAATTTATAAAATAAGTTAAGTTGCATATCTAAGTTATAAAGTTTGAATATAAGTTGAACATATCAATTAATTGCAGCAATTTATTGCAGCAATGCAACTAATTGAGTGAGATAACAATTTAAAACAATTAATTGCATTGCAGTTAGTTTACGTGGTCATTATAATGTAAGTGTTGTGGGAATAATTAGCTAGGTAAGTATTATTCATAACAGGTTTTACATTCATTCATTCGTTCATTCATACATTACACTTAAACGGGATGGGTCCTACACAGATGACAGCAAGGAAATGAGTGAGTTACTAAAGTCCCAGTATGACTCAGTTTTTAGCGAGCCGCTAACCAGACTGAAAGTCGAAGACCTAAATGAATTTTTTATGAGAGTGCCACAGAACTTGGCAGACACAAGCATATCTGACATTACCCTAACGCCAAATGACTTCGAAAAGGCAATAAATGACATGCCCATGCACTCCGCTCCAGGCCCAGACTCATGGAACTCCGTGTTCATCAAAAACTGCAAGAAGCCCTTATCACGTGCTTTTAACCCTTTCAGGGTCGCAGAGCCCTCTCCCAAACTCGTTCTCAAGGTCGCAAATTTTTCGATAAAAAAAAAAAAAAATCTTATGAAATGATAGAGAATCTTTTTCCGATCATAACGCCACCAAAATTATGAAATTTAATGGAAAACTAATGGAATTATGATCTCACGAATTTAGAGGTATCGATGACATTTATGCATCGGCGATTTCGCCCACTTTGAGCCCTATTTTTGGCAAATTCCAATAATTCAGTCTACTAAAATTATAGCTATTTCACTAGAATTCCATTTATTCTATCAATTGAGTATAAGAAATCGCCAATTTACCGATTTCAACTACCCAATAAGGTGGTCAGAAATTGGCAATTTGGCCAATTTCACACAAATTTCAAAAGATGCCAATTTCAAAATAGGGTCCAGAATAAACGAGACAGACATTCCTGGCACTCAAATAACATTTTATCTGTTCATTAGTCACGTCTCCAGGCCCCTCTTACATTACTTTTGCTTTCCATTTTGAATTTTTATTCTCTCAAAAAATAGAAGATCTACTGTTATGTATACAACTGCATAATTGTAAAAATGGTATAAATAATATCAGCGCACTTGTGCAAGAATATTAGACTACCCAGTTGATGTGTATTGGACGCATGGCGTGATTTGTTTACTCTTGAACCTCGGCAAAAATCGAACATTTTCGCTACTTTGCGCTCAGTTTCAAGGTACTTGTCATCGTGAAACCAATCAAAATTATCTCTATTTCTGTAATATATCATCCATTCTATCAAATGAGACAAAGAAAACGAGAATACAAGCATAAATACTATACGAAAATAGACTGCAAAGTCGCTGTTTCAAACCAAAAACACGGTCAGGGGGCAGTAAAGCAATAGCAAAGAACTACAGACCAATAGCGCTAACGTCCCATATCATAAAAATCTTTGAAAGGGTTCTAAGAAGCAAGATTGCCACTCATCTAGATACCCATCAATTACACAACCCAGGGCAGCATGGGTTTAGAGCAGGTCGCTCCTGTCTGTCCCAACTACTGGACCACTACGACAAGGTCCTGGATGCTCTAGAAGACAAACAGAATGCAGATGTTATATACACAGACTTTGCAAAAGCCTTCAACAAGTGTGACCATGGTGTAATAGCACACAAAATGTGTGATAAAGGAATAAGAGGAGAAGTTGGTAGATGGATCTATAATTTCCTAACAAGTAGAACACAAAGAGTAGTAGTCAACAGAGTAAAGTCTGAGGCGGCTACAGTGAAAAGCTCTGTTCCACAAGGCACAGTACTCGCTCCCATCCTGTTCCTCATCCTCATATCGGACATAGACTAGGATATAAGGCACAGTGCAGTGTCTTCCTTTGCAGATGACACCCGAATCTGCATGACAGTGTCCACCGTTGAAGACACTGCAAGACTCCAAGCAGACATCAACTAAATCTTTAAATGGGCGGCATAAAACAATATGAAGTTCAATGATGAGAAATTTCAATTATTCAGATATGGAAAACGTGAGGAAATTAAAATCTCATCGGAGTACAAAACAAATTCCAACCACACAACAGAGCGAAAAACTAATGTCAAAGACCTGGGAGTGATCATGTCAGAGGATCTCACCTTCAAGAACCATAACACCCTAGCAATCGCATCTGCTAGAAAATTGACAGGATGGATAATGAGAACCTTCAAAACCAGGGATGCCAAGCCCATGTTGACACTTTTCAGGTAGCTTGTTCTATCTAGGCTGGAATATTGCTGCACACTAACTGCACCTTTCAAGGCAGGTGAAATTGCTGACCTAGAAAATGTGCAGAGAACCTTCACGGCATGCATAACTGCAATAAACCACCTCAATTACTGGGAACACTTGAAGTTCCTAAATCTGTACTCCCTAGAACGCAAGTGGGAGAGATACATTATTATATACACGTGGAAAATTCTCGAGGGATTAGTACCAAACTTGCACACGAGAGTCACTCCCTACGAAAACAAAAGACTCAGCAGGCGATGTAACATCCCCTCAATGAAAGCAGGGGTACCACTAGCATGTTGAGAGACAACACAATAAGTGTCAGGGGCCTAAGACTGTTCAACTGCCTCCCAGCATACATCAGGGGGATTACCAACAAACCCCTGCCTGTCTTCAAACAGGCACTGGACAGGCACCTAAAGTCGGTACCTGACCAGCCAGGCTGTGGTTCGTACGTTGGACTGCGTGCGGCCAGCAGTAACAGCCTGGTTGATCAGGCTCTGATCCAACATGAGGCCTGGTCACAGACTAGGCTGCAGGGGCGTTGACCCCTGGAACTCTCTCCAGGTATAGTTATTCTTTAAAAAATGAATTTTTTGTGAATATCTTTGGGTGTCTGGAACGGATTAATTGGATTTACATTATTTCTTATGGGAAATATTACTTCGGTCTTCGTCCATTCTGGATTTCGTGCAACCTTCTGAAATGGATTAATTACAAAAATCGGGGGTCCACTGTAGTAGTATACAGTGGTACCCCGACTTACGATGGTCCCCAAACACACCCTTTTATGTAAGTTGATTTTTTTAAATGCTTTTGTAAGTGTAATTTTGGGGGTCTAAAAGGACTAGTCTATTTTACATCATTTCTTATGGAGATAAATTCGTTTGGTAATGGCACTTGAACAGCATTCTGGAATGAAAAAATATCGTAAGTCGGGGTACCACTGTATATGTCATTAATGTCGGCTAGGCCTGTATACCTTGTATATGTACTTGTAGAAATAACAATTAACTAAAAAAATTATTTAAATTGTTTGAATTAATGTATTTTTCAAAGTTGACTAAGTCTTTAACTAACGTAGCACATCTATCATTAATAAAAAGTAATCTCAAAGTCCTAGAAATGTGTCAAGAGCGTAATTACAAAACTGACCATAGTATTCATTTGTACTGAAAGTAAATTACAGTACAATACATCAATCAGCAAAAGTCAGTCTTCAGAATTGTATCAGTATTATATGAAAATAAACTCTTGAAGGGCCTTGTTTCAAATTTAATGCCATAACAAGTTAACGGGGTGATATATACAAAGCAAGTGCAAAATAGTCATTGAAATGATTGATTTCCAAGGACACAATTAACCCTGGAGTTTACCTGGAAAGGGTTAACTCCAGGTGGTTAGGTCTAAGTAGGGGAGTGATGGACCTGCCTTGCATGGGTCAGTAGGCCTGCTGCAGTGTTCCTTTTTATTATGTTCTTATGTATCAAAATATTTGAAAAAAAAAAAAAATTCTTATGAAATGATAGAGAATCTTTTCCCGATGGTAATGACACCAAAAGTACGAAATTTGATGGAAAACGTACAGAATTACACAAAGTTAGTGATCTCGGAGATATATACGCATCTGCGATTTTGCCGAATTTGAGCCCTATTTTTGGCCAATTCCATTGTTCCAGTTGACCAAACTCATAGCTATTGCTTTAGAACTCCATCTGTTCTATTGATTGAGTACAAGAAACCGCCCATTTACTGATTTCAACTACCCAATAAAGTGGTCAGAAATTGGCAATTTGGCCAATTTCATGCAAATTAAAAAAGATGCCAATTTCAAAATAAGGGTCCAGAATAAACAATGCAGACATTCCTGGCACTAAAATATAATTTTCTCTGTTCATTAGTCACGTCTCCAGGCCCCTCTTACATTATTCTTGCTTTCATAATAATAATAATAATTTATTTAGACATGATACAATGTTGTTATTTAGACATGATACATAGTTAGGTATAAATGAGGTGTACATGCCAAAAGCCCCTAATATGCTGTGCATTGTGGGCATTCTTAAGACTAATTAATAGTAGACTACATGGTAAAAAATTATGGTTGATAATTTACAAAATAGGTATAATTGTGTAAGTTGTAAAATTTGAACATAAGTTGAACATAATAATTTATTAATTGTTGCAATGCAATTAATTGAATGAGATCAAACAATTTAAAACAATTGAGTTGCATGATTTCAGTTTATATGGTCATTATATAAGTTACACAGAGTACAAGAGAGTGAATTATTTTTTTGTTAATGTTATAGAAACAGTTAGCTCAATATGCATTATTTATAACAGGTTTTTACATTTTAGTGATTAATCAACTTTTTTGGGAATGTGCACCTAGGTTTGGGTGAGAAGGTGGTCTTTTAGCATCGTTTTGAATTGGGGTACAGGCAGTGTTTCTTTGGCAATCACAAGTAATGAATTCCAAATTTTCAGGCCTTTTATATGCACTGAGTTTTTGCATAGTGTTAGATGGACACGGGGAACATCGAGGAGTGATCTGTGTCTAGTGTTATGGTCATGTGTTCTGTTAAAGTTGGTAAGAAGTTTAAGTGGTGGGTTAATATTTGCATAGATTGTTCTATGTATGTAATAGGCACAGTAAAAAGTATGGATGTCTTTTATGATGAGTAAGTTTAGATTTTTGAATATTGGTGGAGTATGTTGTCTGGAGTGTGAATTTGTTATCATTCTAACTGCTGCCTTTTGTTGTGTTATTAATGGTCTGAGATGAGTTATTGATGTTGAGCCCCATGCGCAGATTCCATAGGTGAGGTAGGGGTAAATGAGTGAGTGATATAGGGTAAGGAGAGCTGGTTGTGAACATAGTACCGTATCTTGGATAGTATTCCAACGGTCTTTGAGACTTTCTTGGAAATTTGTTGTATATGTGTCTGAAATTTTAGGCCACTGTCAAGATGGATTCCTAAGAATTTTCCCTCAGTGAGTTTTGTGATAGGGGACCCGTTTATCATTATGTTAAGTGGTACATTTGTAGCTCTGTTCCCAAACTGAATGAAATAGGTTTTATCAATATTTAGAGTAAGTTTGTTAGTCATCATCCAGGTAGATATTTTCTGCAATTCAGCATTTACAGTGTTGGCTAGTATGTCTGGGCTTGGGTGAGAGATAACGCATGTAGTGTCATCTGCAAATAGTATGGGTTTGAGTAGTTGAGATCCATTTGGTAGGTCGTTAATGTAAATGAGAAAGAGAAGTGGGCCAAGAACACTTCCCTGTGGGACACCTACTGTAATAGTTTGCACGGTAGAGCTAGCTCCATTTGTGTACACATATTGGTTTCTGTTGCTAAGGTATGATTTTAGGTAGTTGAGGGAGTGCCCTCTTATACCATAGTGTGATAATTTTAGGTGTAACAGATCATGGTCAACTGTATCAAAAGCTTTACGTAAATCACTGAAGATTCCCACTGATATTTCTTTTTTCTCTAGAGCGGTGTAAATTATTTCTAGCATGTGTATAATGGCATCATTTGTATTTTATTAGGCCTGAATCCAAAATGACAGTGGTTGAGTACGTTGTGGGAGGTGAGGTAGGAATATATCTGTCTATAAATTAATTTTTCAAAGATTTTGGAGAGAAGGGGTAAGTTAGATATCGGCCTGTAGTTATTTAGGTCTGTTTGATCTCCTCCTTTATGTATGGGGGTAACCCTCGCTATTTTGAGTATTGATGGGAAGGTAGAGGATTCGATGGATTTGTTAAAGTGTGTTGCAATAATTGGTGAGAGAACTTGAGAGGCTTTTTTGTATATAAAAGGTGGTAAGTTATTTAGGTCTCCTGTCTTGTTTTTTAATGTGTTGATTATAAGTGAAACTTCTATTGGGTTGGTTGGGGCTAGGAATAGTGTGTTCGGATAGGTGCCAGTGAGATATTCGTTTTGATATTTTATTCACACAAAAAATAGAAGATTTACTGTTATGCAGACTACTGCATTATTGTAAAAATGGTATAAATAATATCAGTGCACTTGTGAAAGAATATTAGAATCACCAGTTGACGAGTATTGGACGCGTGGCATGATTTGTTTACTCTTGAACATTGGCAAAAATCGAAGATTTCCGCTACTTTAAGCTCAATTTCAAGGTAGTTTTCATTGTGAAACTAATCAAAATCATCTCTATTTCTGTAATATGGTTTCCATTTTATCAAATGAGACCAAGAAAACGAGAATACAACCATAAATACTATACGAAAATACACTTCAAAGTCGCAGTTTTAATCCAAAAACACAGTCGAAGTTTTTTTTTTCTCATTATGCACTGCGTGCTGCAGGATTTTTTTTTACAGTGCACATTGACCACACAGACCCATTCTCTCACATGTGGGCCTACCGCTAGCCGCTAGAATTTAAGCGTATTAATACATCTGAAACACATCAATAACTCATCTCAGACCACTAATAACACAACAAAAGGCAGCAGTTAGAATGATAACAAATTCTCACTCCAGGCAACATACTCCACCAATATTCAAAAACCTAAACTTACTCACCATACAAGACATCCATACTTTTTACTGTGCCTATTACATACATAGAACACTCTATGCAAATATTAACCCACCACTCAAACTTCTCCTTACCAATTTTAACAGGACACATGACCATAACACTAGACACAGATCACTCCTCGATGTTCCCTGTGTCCATCTAACACTATGTAAAAACTCAATGCATATAAAAGGCACGAAAATTTGGAATTCATTACCTGTCATTGCCAAAGAAACCCTACCTGTACCCCAATTCAAAACGATGCTAAAAAACCACCTTCTCACCCAAAGCTAATTGCTCAATATCAAACATTCCCAGCAAAGTAGAATAATCACTTAACGTAAAAACCTGACTAATCAATTGAATGTAAAACCTGTTATGAATATTACATACTTAGCTAATTATTTCTACAACACTTACATTATAATGACCACGTAAACTAACTGCAATGCAACTAATTATTTTAAATTGTTATCTCACTCAATTAGTTGCATTGCTACAATAAATTGCTACAATTAATTGATATGTTCAATTTATATTCAAACTTTATAACTTAGATATGCAACTTTACTTATTTTATAAATTATCAACCATAACTTTTTATTATATTATTATTATTATTGCTTTAATTTGTTTAATCTGATTTAATTAATTTTATAATGAAGACAAAAGTACAAAACTATGTTTAAAAAATGTCATGTCTAAACTATGTTCAAATTTCATAGCTTAAATACTCACCTAGACTCATTGTAAACTATCTACAAAAATTCTTACAATTTAGTTTTAAGTTAATTTTAAGTCTGCCCAAAATGCCCTGCATATTAGGGGCTTTAGGCATGTACACCTCATGTAATCTCAATAACCAAATGTAATTCTTTGTATCATGTCCAAATAAACTATTATTATTATTATTATTATTATACTGGCTCATAAGACGTATATATACGGCCGAAACAGTCAAAGGGTTAAGAGCACCATGATAACCCCCTGAGGTCCACAAATCTTTAACCATCAAGGTAAAACTGGAGAAGTTGGTGCAGGATGTACCAGTTCAACCTGACTACAATGGCTAGATGACTGCTCTAACCAGTATCTTCATCAGTCCAATACAGAGAAAAACAAAGATGAAGGAGTTTGAGGTAATCATCTTCAGGCTGAGGGACTGATTGCTTCAAAATTCTTCACATCATCCACAGTTTTTCTCTGTATTAGACTGATGAATACATTGGCTGGTGAAAGATGCTGGACTTAACTTTACGAAAGCAGACACAGCATATGCGATAGTAATTATGGTCATTACATTAACTGTAACCTGAAATTCAGGACTTATATTCAACACCTATATATTTTTTTTCCAAAACTGGGTATTCTAAAAAAATATGTTTCTCAAACAACATTACTTACTCTGTACTACTCACTAATCTGTCCCTACCTCACTTATGGTATTTGTGATTAGGGATCTACAACAGCAAATCACTTGAAACCTACAGTTACCCAAAAGAAATAAGCTATTAGAATAATCACCCAATCAGGTGTCAGGCAACACATACCTATGCTATTCAAAAGTCTTACACACCTTACAAAACATTCAAACTTTACTACTGAGCATTTTTTACAGTCTGCGTGGATAAGTATGCTGCCTGTTGCATGGCACTTTGGATCAGTGAAACATATGGCAACAGATGGTTAAGTCTGGACATTGTATACCAATTATACATGTATCATGCAGCTTCAAGAGTAGGCTCATCCACCTTTGGATTGAACTCTGCACTGTGTTCAATATAGCTCAGATGATGGCATATGTAATGGATAATAATGCTGAAAGATGACAGCATTTTGTTTTCTACTTCATGGCTGCTCCATAGGTTGAGCAGCCATGAAGCAAAATTCAAAACACCACAAAACATCATCCTCTTCTAACATTATTCATCACATACACCATCATCCAACCTTCACTGAGCCTACTACAGAGTTCGACCCATTGGTGGATGAGTCCACTTTTGAAGCCTGGAACCTAACCTGCCATATAAGTGGGGCCCTACTGTATATACAGTAGGGCCCCGCTTTACGGCATTCCACTAATGTAAATTTCAAATTATGACCAAAATTTGTTATACGGTTCCCTGTCTTTCTAATATGGCGTGCCCCACCTGGTTAGTTTACATTCTCTGTGAGCACATCTCTCTATTATGTCTGGAAACTTTCCAAAATTTCAAGTATTTTAAAGTTATTTCATACGTATTTTATGTGAACTCTGATAATTATACTTTTGTGTACCTGTACCTAAATATACAGTGGAACCCCGGTTGTCGCCATTAATCCGTTCCAGAAGGTTGGGCAAAAACCGATTTGTATGAAAACTGAAGTAATATTTCCCATAAGAAATAATGTAAATCCAATTAATCCGTTCCAGACACCCAAAAATATTAACAAAAAATAAATTTTATGGAGAATAACTATAGTTTTACATACAGAAAACAATGAGAAATAAATATAAAGCACTAAGAAGGTCAAAAAAATTGTATTACGAGAACAGATTACATAACATAAAAGGTGATATGAAAAAGACCTGGAAAACCTTATCTGAAATTCTAAGAAATAAAAAGATATCCAAAAACAAAACTATCAAATTAACAAAATCAGATGAACCCCTACTCCCACCAACTGAAACAGCAAACAGACTTAATGCTTTCTTCTCCACCATAGGCAAGAATCTAGCGAGTAAGATCCCAAGCTCAAACACCCATCCATCAGACTACCTCACCAACTCCTACCCGAATACAATATTCTTAGCTCCAACCAACCCAATAGAAGTCTCGCTCATCATCAACACCCTTAAAAACAAGGCAGGAGACATAAACAGCTTACCACCTTTAATGTACAAAAATGCTTCTCAAGTACTGTCACCAATTATTGCAACACTCTTCAACAAATCCATTGAATCCTCCACCTTCCCATCCATCCTCAAAATAGAGAGAGTCACCCCAATCCACAAAGGAGGTGATCAAGCAGACTTGAATAATTATAGACAAATATTTAACTTAACTCTGCTCTCTAAAATCTTTGAAAAATTAATTCATAGGCAGATCTATTCCTACCTCGTATCACACAATGTACTCAACCCCTCTCAGTTTGGATTCAGGACTAACAGGCTATTATTCACATGCTAGAGCTAATATACACCACTCTTAAGAAGAAACAAGTCCCACAAGGGAATCTTCATTGAGTTGCATAAAGCTTTTGATACAGTCGACCATGATTTACTGCTCACAAAATTAGCACACTATGGTATAAGAGGGCACTCACTCAACTACCTAAAGTCATACCTTAGTAACAGAAGCCAATATGTGTACACAAATGGAGCTAACTCTTCCACACAACAAATTACAGTCGGTGTCCCACAAGGAAGTGTCCTAGGACCACTCCTCTTCCTCATTTACATCAATGACCTACCGAATGCATCATAACTATTCAAACCCATATCATTTGCAGATGACACTACATATGTCTTCTCTCACCCAAACCCAGTCATACTGGCCAACACTGTTAATGCTGAATTACAGAAAATATCTACCTGGATGACGACTAATAAGCTTACTCTCAATACTGACAAAACCTATTTCATTCAGTTTGGAAACAGAGCTACAAATGTTCCACTTAACATAATTCTCAATGGATCACCCATCACAAGACTCATAGAGGGAAAATTCCTAAGAATCCACCTTGACAGTAGCCTCAAATTCCAAACACACATACAACAAATTTCCAAGAAAATCTCAAAGACAGAAGGCATACTATCAAAGATATGATACTATGTGCCTCAATCAGCTCTCCTTGCACTGTATCATTCACTCATCTACCCTTATCTCACCTATGGGATTTGTGCATGGGGATCAACAACAATAAATCACCTTAGACCACTCATAACCCAGCAAAAGGCTGCAGTCAGAATGATAACAAATTCCCACTCTAGAAAGCATACTCCACCAATATTCAAAAGTCTAAAACTACTCACCGTAACGAACATTCACACTTATTCTTGTGCATACTACATACATAGAACTCTACACTCAAATATAAACCCTCCACTCAAAATTCTCCTCACCAACTTTAACAGGACCCATGACCATAACACAAGACACAGATAGATCACTTTTTAATATACCCCGTGTCCATATCACCCTGTGTAAAAATTCTGTGCACATAAAGGGCCCCAAAATCTGGAATTCATTACCAGCAAATACTAAAATAACCTTGTCTGAACATCAATTTAAGACTCTTCTCAAAAACCACCTACTCACCCTAAACTAAATACTCATACTGTAAACTACTTTCAACAACGCTCAGTATTATTTTCCCATAATATAATTTCATTATTTGCAATTGATATAATCATCCTACAAAACACTTTCAACTTGTCGCAAAGTAATATCCTCAGATTGTAATTTGATTAAACTTATTATCTGCCTTAAGCATAAGCTAATGTTTAACTATAACAAACTTAATCAATTTCTCTATTATTAAGTATTATTAAGTCTGCCCATAATGCCATGGCATGATAGTGGCTCTTTGCACTTCAGTTCATAACTGTAATTACAAAATCTCGATGTAAACTTGCAATGAAATAAAAATATTATTATATTATATTATTATTATATGGAAGACAGCAACGAGGGAGGAGAGGTTATTGTTTGGAAGGGGAATCCCCCTCCATAAGGACTTCAGGTATCAAAGCCCTATCCGGGGTTACTTCTTCTTTGTCTTTTACTGGCACTAGGACCAGCTTGAGAGTCACTGGACTTCTGTCACACTAAAAATCTGTCCAGAGAGCTCTGGACACGGCATTGTCATTGAACATGTTGCTGACACGGCTTGCAACAGCTTTGTTAGGCTGATATTTCTCCACAAAACTTTGCACCTCACTCCTCTTTGCACAAATGTCCTTAATCACTGAAGAAGGCACATTCTCCCCTCTCTCTTCCTCCTCCTCTGAAGCAATTTCCTCAGCTGCGATCTGTTGCTGTTCCAGTTGAAGGTGTTGCAGCTCTTCAGTGGTTAGCTCTTCCCTGTGGTCGTCCACCAACTCTTCCACATCCTGGCCACTCACATCCAACCCCATGGACTTCCCCAAAGACACAATAGATTTCACAACAGGCGTAGGGTCATCAGGGTCAGTCTCAAACCCTTCAAAATCCTTCTGGAGGACACATTCTGGCCACAATTTTCTCCAAGAAGAGTTAATCGTCCTTCAAATCACTCCCTGCCACGCCTTATCTATAAGGCTTATGCAATTGAGGATATTGAAGTGATTCCTCCAGAACTCTCTTAGGGTCATTTCAGTGTCCAAGGTCACTTCAAAGCACCTTTGAAACATTGCTTTAGTGAAGAGTTTTTTGAAGTTTGAAATGACCTGCTGGTCCATGGGCTGGATGACAGGAGTGGTATTAGGGGGCAAGAACTTCACTGTGATGAAACTAAACTCCCCCAACAATTGGTCTTTCAAGTCTGGAGGATGAACAGGAGCATTGTCCATTACCAGGAGGCACTTAACCCTTTGACTGTTTTGGTCGTATATATACGTCTTACGAGCCAATGTTTCGGACGTATATATATACTCAAAAATTCTAGCGGCTTCAAATCAAGTGGGAGAAAGCTGGTAGGCCCACATATGAGAGAATGGGTCTGTGTGGTCAGTGTGCGCTGTATAAAAAAAATCCTGCAGCACGCAGTGCATAATGAGAGAAAAAAACTCCGACCGTGTTTTTGGATTAAAACGCCGACTTTGAGGTGTATTTTCGTATAGTATTTATATTTGTATTCTCTTTTTCGTGTTCTCATTTGATAGAATGGAAAACATACTACAGAAATAGAGATGATTTTGATTAGTTTCATGATGAAAACGAGCTTGAAATTGAGTTCAAAATAGCAGAAATGTTAAATTTTTGCCAATGTTGAAGAGTAAACAAATCACGCCACGTGTCCAATACACATCAACTGGTGAGTCTAATATTCTTTCACAAGTGCACTGATATTATTTATACCATTTTTACAATAATGCAATAGTCTCCATAACGGCAAATCTTCTATTTTTTGTGTGAATAAAAAATCAAAATAGAAAGCAAGAGTAATATAGGAGGGGCCTAAAGACATGACTAATGAACAGATAACATCTTTTTTTAGTGCCAGGAATGTCTGCATTGTTTATTCTGGACCATATTTTAAAATTGACAACATTTTCATTTTGCATGAAATTGGCTAAATTGCCAATTTCTGACCACTTAATTGGGTAGTTGAAATTGGTAAATTGGTGGTTTCTTGTACTCAATCAATAGAACAAATAGAGTACTAAAGAAATTGCTATGAGTTTGGTCGACTGGAACAATGGAATTGGCCGAAAATAGGGCTCAAAGTCGGCGAAATTGCCGATGCGTATATATCGCCGAGATCACTAAATTCGCGAGAGCGTAATTCTGTAAGTTTTTCATCAAATTTCATACTTTTGGTGTCATTACCATTGGGAAAAAGTTCTCTATCATTTCATAAGAATTTTTTTTTTTTTTCAAAAATTTTGCGACAACAGGAGACACCTCAGGATTCTGGGTTGCGACAGTCAAAGGGTTAAGTGGAAATTTATTTTCCAGGAGGTATTTCTTCTCACTCAGGCCAAATGCTTCACTGACCCACTCAATGAAAATTTGCCTCGTGACCCATGAATTATTGTTAGCCTTCCACATCATACACAATTTACTCTTGATGACGTTTTTCTTGAACACACTGGGATTTTCAGAGTGATACACGAGTAAAGGCTTCACTTTGAAATCCCCACTAGCGTTACCACAGAACAAAAGAGTTAGCCTATCCATCATAGGCTTGTGTCCTGGCAGTGCCTTTTCCTCCTGAGTGATGTAGGTCTTCTTTGGCATTTTCTTCCAAAAGAGGCCTGTTTTGTCACAGCTGAACACTTGTTAGGGGATGAATCTTTCAGCCTCTACGTACAGTGGACCCCCGGTTTTCGTACTGCTCCAAACTCGAACAATTATGTAAGTGTATTTTTGTAAGTGCTTTTGTAAGTGTATTTTTGTGGGTCTAAAAGGACTAATCTAATTTACATTATTCCTTATGGGAACAAATTCGTTTGGTAATGGCACTTGAACAACGTTCTGGAATGAATTAATTACGAAAACCGGGGGTCCACTGTACTCCTTGAATTCATAAACGAATTCTTCAGCTGCACGTTTGTCTGAACTTGTAGCCTCACCATGCCTTACAACACTGTGTATGCCACTACGCTTCTTGAATCTGTTAAACCAGCCTCTGTTGGCCTTAAATTCACTAACAGCAGTACTCATTCCAGGTATTTTCTTTATGAGATCCGCATGCAACTGCCTTGCCTTTTCACAAATGATCGACTCCACAACACTATCTCCCGCTAACTGTTTTTCATTGATCCACACCAACAACTTCACATCTTCGATTGTTTATGATATTTGTTTCATTAGAATATTTACCCCTTTCGCAACTTTAGCTTCCTTGATTTCTACTTAATTTTCCAGGATGGAACAGATTATTGATTAAGACTTCCCATACATCCTGGCAAGCTCGGCTAAATGTACGCAACTTTCGTATTTTTCTACAATCTCTTTCTTGAATTCTATCGTGTTTCTCACCTTCTTTACCATAGGGCTGGCACTAGGAGCTTTCTTTGGGCCCATGGTGGCTTATTTCGCAGTCGCACTCAACAGTTAAGCACAAAAAACAATGGATTATTATGAAATGTTTCAGATGAACGTGTGAAGTAATGCTCACTCGACCAGAGACAGAGCCAGACTGAGACACGTACCCACAAGTGGCGGCATCCCGGGCGGGTGGACACGTCTGATACATACGATTTCCAGGTGGAGGTGCGAAATCCGGACCAAAATTTTGCCCAAAAAAGTGGTCTAAATCCAAAACTTACGATATTCGGTGCATACAAAATCCGGAGTTTCACTGTACTTATGTGTAAATGTAAGAGAGAGACAGAGATAGACAGATAGACAGAGATATAGACAGACAGTGATATAGACAGATAGACAGAGATACCTGGAGTTTACCTGGAGAGAGTTCCGGGGGTCAAAGCCCTCGCAGTCCGGTCTGTGACCAGGCCTCATGATGGATCAGGGCCTGATCAACCAGGCTGTTACTGCTGGCTGCACACAGTCCAAAATACGAACCACAGCCTGGCTGGTCAGGTACAGACTTTAGGTGCCTGTCCAGTGCCTGCTCAAAGACAGCCAGGGGTCTATTGATAATCCCCCTTATGTATGCTGGGAGGCAGTTGAACAGTCTTGGGCCCCTGACACTTATTGTGTTGTCTCCCAACATGCTAGTGGCACCCCTGCTTTTCATTGGGGGATGTTACATCATCTGCAGAGTCTTTTGCTTTCGTAGGGAGTGACTCTCGTGTGCAAGTTTGGTACTAATCCCTCTAGAATTTTCCAAGTGTATATAATAATGTATCTCTCCCGCCTGCATTCTAGGGAGTACAGGTTTAGGAACTTCAAGCGTTCCCAGTAATTGAGGTGGTTTATTGCAGTTATGCATGCCATGAAGGTTCTCTGCACATTTTCTAGGTCAGCAATTTCACCTGCCTTGAAAGGTGCAGTTAGTGTGCAGCAATATTTCAGCCTAGATAGAACAAGCGATCTGAAAAGTGTCAACATGGGCTTGGTATCCTTGGTTTTGAAGGTTCTCATTATCCATCCTGTCATTTTTCTAGCAGATGCGATTGCTACAGTATTATGGTCCTTGAAGGTGAGATCCTCTGACATGATCACTCCCAGGTCTTTGACATTGGTTTTTCGCTCTATTGTGTGGTTGGAATATGTTTTATACTCCGATGAGATTTTAATTTCCTCACGTTTTCCATATCGGAGTACAGTCATCCCTTGGTTTTCGACTGTCCTAGTTTTCGCCGATTTTGGTTTTCGCTCACTTTTTTCGTGGAAAAATTGTCTCAGTTTTCGCCGATTGTCTCAGTTTTCGGCGATGGTATGGAACCTGTCCACCAGTGCTGCGCACATACAAAGGCCGTAGACAGCCACCCACGCACATTGTCACGCAGTCTAGCATTGTTTATGCTTGAGTGAACATCACCCCAGGAGTTCATACAAAACATTTATTAACAATTCATTGTTTTTGGCCCTTGATTATTGTGTGTGACTACTAAATAAGCTACCATGGGCCCAAAGAAAGCTCCTAGTGCCAGTTGTTTGGTAAAGAAAGTGAGGAACACAATAGAACTGAAGAAAGAAATAATAGAAAAATATGATAGTGGTGTACGTATTGCCGAGCTCGCCAGGATATACAAGAAAAACCCATCAACCATCAATTCCATTGTGGCGAAGAGAAAAGAAATCACGGAAGCTAATGTTGCGAAAGGGGTGAATACGATAACGAAACAGAGATCACAAACAATTGAAAATATGGAGAAATTGTTGTTGTTGTGGATAAACCAAAAACTGCTAGCGAGTGATAGTGTTGTGCAATCCATCATATGTGAAAAAGCAAGGCAGTTGCATGCCGATCTTGTCAAGAAAATGACTGAAATCAGTGTTGATGTTGATGAATTTAAGGCCAGCAAAGGCTGGTTTGAAAACTTCAAGAAGCAAAGTGGCATACGCATCGTTGTAAGGCATGGTGAGGGTGCCAGTTCAGATAAACATGGGGCTAAAAAATTTGTGCGTGACTTTAAAGAATATGTAGAGGCAGAAGAATTTAAACCCAAACAAGTGTTTAATTGTGACGAAACAGGCCTCTTTTGGAAGAAAATGCCAAGGAGGACCTACATCACGCAGGAGGAAAAGGCAATGCGAGGACACAAGCCTATGAAAGACAGGTTAACTCTAATGTTGTGTGGTAACGCTAGTGGGGATTTCAAAGTGAAGCCTTTACTGGTGTATCACTCAGAAAATCCCAGAGTGTTCAAGAAATACAGTGTTGACAAGAGTAAATTGTGTGTGTTTTGGAAGTCTAATGCTAAGGCATGGGTCACTAGGGAAATTTTCCTGGAATGGTTTAATCAAGTGTTTTGCCCCAGTGTGAAGAAATATCTATTGGAGAATAAACTGCCACTTAAGTGCCTCCTGGTAATGGACAATGCTCCTGGTCATCCTAAAGACTTGGAAGACCAAATGTCTAAGGCTTTCACATTTGTAACAGAGAAGTTCTTGCCTGCTAACACCAGTCCTCTCATCCAGCCCATGGACCAGCAGGTCATTGCAAACTTCAAAAAACTGTACACCAAAGCAATGTTTGAAAGGTGCTTTAATATGACCAATGACTCTGAATTGACCCTAAGAGAGTTCTGGAAGGATCACTTCAATATCTTCCATTGCATAGGCCTTATAGATAAAGCTTGGCAGGGAGTGACTTCCAGGACTTTGAACTCTGCTTGGAGAAAGTTGTGGCCAGACTGTGTCCAAGAGAGGGATTTTGAAGGGTTTAGGGCTGGCCCTGAGGACCCTATGGAAGTTGTGGAAAGTATTGTGGCATTGGGGAATTGCATGGGGTTGGATGTGAGTAGCCAGGATGTGGAAGAGTTGGTGGAGGACCACAATGAAGATCTAACCACTGAAGAGCTGCAAGAGCTTGAGCTGCAACGCCATCAAACAACAACTCAGGAAATTGCTTCAGTGAAGGAAGAGAGATGTAAGGTGCCTTCTTCAGAGATTAACCCTTTGGGGGTCGGTGCCGTACTAGTACGTTTTACGAGCAGGGGTTGGTGCCGTACTAGTACGCCCAAATTCTAGCGGCCTCAATTTAAGCAGAAAACGTCTGGTAGGCATACATATGAAAGAATGGGTCTGTGTGGTCAGTGTGCGCAGTATAAAAAAAATCCTGCAGTACACACTGCATAATGAGAGAAAAAAAACTCTGACCGTTTTTTTCGATTAAAACAGCGATTTTGCAGTCGATTTTCGTATGGTTTTTATTGATGTATTCTCGTTTTCTTGGTCTCATTTGATAGAATGGAAGATATATTACAGAAATAGAGATGATTTTGATTGGTATGACAATGACAAGTACAGTGGACCCTCGGTTAACGAATACCCCGGAAATCGTACAATTATGTAAGTATAATATTGTAAGTGCATGTGGAAGTGTATTTTTGGGGGTCTGAAATAGACTAACCTACGTGACATTATTTCTTAAGGACGTAAATTCGTTCGGTAATGGCACTTGAGCAGGCTTCTGGGATGAAGTTTTTTCGTTAACCGAGGGTCCACTGTACCTTGAAATTGAGCTCAAAGTAGCGAAAATGTTCGATTTTTGACGATGTTCAAGAGTAAACAAATCACACCATGCCTCCAATACACATCAACTGGCGAGTCTTATATTCATGCACAAGTGCTCTGATATTATTTATACCATTTTTACAATGACGCAGTTGTATACATAACAGTAAATCTTCTGTTTTTTGTGAGAATAAAAATTCAAAATGAAAAGCAAAAGTAATCGAACAGGGGCCTGGAGACGTGACTAATGAACAGAGAACATGTTATTTTAGTGCCAGGAATGTCTGCCTTGTTTACTCTGGACCCTATTTTGAAATTGGCATCGTTTGAAATTTGTGTGAAATTGGAAAATTGCCATTTTCTGACCAATATTTTGGGTAGATGAAATTGGTAAATAGGCGGTTTCTTGTACTCAATCGATAGAAGAAATGGAGTTCTAGCGAAATAGCTATAATTTTAGGAGACTGAAACATTGGAATTTGTCGAAAATAGGGCTCAAAGTGGGCAAAATCGCCGATGCGTAAGTGTCATAGCTACCGCTAACTTCGCGAAAGCATAATTCCGTTAGTTTTCGATCAAATTTCATAATTTTGGTGGCGTTATGATCGGAAAAAGATTCTCTATCATTTCATAAGAAAAAATTAATTTTTTTTTTTTCCAAAAAAATTTCGACCCCAGGAACACTTTCCTGTGAAGGCCTGTCGACCCCCAAAGGGTTAAGGAGATTTGTGCAATGTGGAGTAGGAAGCATTCATTTGTGGAGGAACATCACCCTGACAAAGATGTTGCAATATGACTAGGCAACATGTACAATGACAATCTCTTATCACATTTTAGGGACATTTTAAAGAGACGCCAGACACAGAGCTCTCTGGAATGATATTTAGTGCCACAGGTGTGCAGTGACTCTCAAGCTGGTCCTAGTGGAATTAAAAGACAAAGAAGGGAAGTGACCCCAGATGAGGACTTGGTACCTAGAGTCCTTATGGAGGGGGATTCCCCTTCCAAAAATTAGGGTCTCTTCCCTCTCCCCTCCTCCTTCTCTTCCATCCAGCAACATCAGTCTTTAATGAAGGTAAGTGCCACATTCAGTTCATTCATTTGTGCATGTAAATCTATCTTTAAGGCCCCCCCCAAAATTTTTTTTTCAAAACTTCTGGGTTTCTGGAACGGATTTTTTGAATTTCCATTATTTCTTATGGGGAAAATAGTTTTGGTTTTCGCCGATTTTGGTTTTAGTTGATCCATCTGGAACGGATTAAAATAGAAAACCAAGGGACCACTGTAATTGAAATTTCTCATCATTGAACTTCATATTGTTTTCTGCAGCCCATTTAATGATTTGGTTGATGTCTGCTTGGAGTCTTGCAGTGTCTTCAATGGTGGACACTGTCATGCAGATTTGGGTGTCATCTGCAAAGGAAGACACGGCACTGTTGATTATATCTCTGTCTATGTCCGATATGAGGATGAGGAACAAGATGGGAGTGAGTACTGTGCCTTGGTGAACAGAGCTTTTCACCGTAGCCGCCTCAGACTTTACTCTGTTGACTACTACTCTGTGTTCTACTTGTTAGGAAATTATAGATACATCTACCAACTTTTCCTGTTATTCTTTTATCACTTTATCACACATTTTGTGTGCTATTACACCATGGTCACACTTGTCAAAGGCTTTTGCAAAGTCTGTGTATATAACATCTGCATTCTGTTTGTCTTCTAGAGCATCCAGGACCTTGTCGTAGTAGTCCAGTAGTTGGGACAGACAGGAGCGACCTGCTCTAAACCCATGCTGCCCTGGGTTGTGTAATTGATGGGTATCTAGATGAGTGGCGATCTTGCTTTTTCAAACCCTTTCAAAGATTTTTATGATATGGGACGTTAGCGCTATTGGTCTGTAGTTGTTTGCTACTGCTTTACTGACTGCTTTGTGGAGTGGGGCTATGTCTGTAGTTTTTAGTAACTGCGGGACGACCCCAGTGTCCATGCTCCCTTTCCATAGGATGTTAAAAGCACGTGATAGGGGCTTCTTGCAGTTCTTGATGAACACGGAGTTCCATGAGTCTGGGCCTTAGGCGGAGTGCATGGGCATGTCAGATAAGCTTGCGTCTACAAAGTTCTGTGGCACTCTCATAAAAAAATCATTTAGGTCTTCGACTCTC
>WNWK01015358.1:0-48102 GCA_009830355.1 Cherax destructor | reverse complement strand
ACAAATAGGTGAGTACAAATAGGTGAGTACATCCGCTTTGTTAGACCCGGATCCGGATGCGGATGCGGATGCGGATATTTATTTAATAGTGATTACGGATGCGGACGCGGATGCGGATGTCTCACTTAGGAAAAATACGGATGCGGATGCGGATGCGGATGCCTCATTTAGAAAAAATACGGATGCGGATGCGGATGTAAGAATTTATGCGGATGCTCCGGGGATGCGGATGCGGATACGGATATCCGATACATCCCTAATATATATATATGTATGTGTGTGTGCGCACAGATAACTTAATGTATCATATGCTTAACGTGTATTCAGACAGCACAAAAACTCTAGAGACTCCTTCTGCAGCCATGTGATGAAGTGTACCAGTACCCAACGTTTACACAGCGCTTTGCTGAGGACTTACTTGGTATTGCTAACACTGTGGGCAAGTGGTCGCCAGCACTCACTGAGGTATGTCCATACAGCTAGTCCAGTCTCAACTTGACTTTACTACCTCCTGCTCAGATCTTCCTACCTTATTACTATTGTTTACTATTAGTTTTTATTACTATTATTATTATTATTATTATTATTATTATTAGTTAGTAGTAGTAGTAGTAGTAGTAGTAGTAGTAGTAGTAGTAGTAGTAGTAGTAATAGTAGTAGTAGTAGTAGTAGTAGTAGTAGTAGTAGTAGTAGTAGTAGTAGTAGTAGTAGTAGTAGTAGTAGTAGTAGTAGTAGTAGTAGTAGTAGTAGTAGTAGTAGTAGTAGTAGTAGTAGTAGTAGTAGTAGTAGTAGTAGTAGTAGTAATATCATTAGGGGCTCTGGTGGTCTGGTGGCTAAAGCTCTCGCTTCACACGGCGAAGGCCTGGGTTCGATTCCCAGCCAGGGCAGAAACATTGGACGTGTTTCTTTACACCTGTTGTCTATGTTCCCCATCAGTAAAATGGGTACCTGGGTGTTAGTCGACTGGTGTGAGTCGCATCCTAGGACACTGACCTAATCTGCCCGAAATGCTCAGCATAACAAGGGACTTTCTATATAGTAGTATGTCACTGATGTCAGCTAGGCCTGTATACCATGTACATGTACTTGTAGTAAATAAAGATATTATTATTATTAGTAGTAGTAATTTGAGATTTGATCCTCAGCAGATTTTGGCTATTAGTCATAGTTTGAATTGTTGCATATCAAGAGGGTTTGCCATTTACAGAGTTTTATTTTGTGTAAATGGTAGAAACATAAACAAAGGTAACCCAACCTAGCCCAGCCTAAAATAATCTAACGTAATTTTTTTTCCCTCTTAGCCGTAGATGGAAAGTAGTAATTACTTAAGTGTGTCACCTGGGACGCCTTCCCGCATGTCTACTCAATCTATGTCGACAAACATGTTATAAGCGATCTGCAGCCTCCCATCTCTTAGACATTCTCCATTGCATTACAACACTTTTCATGGCTCTCAGAACATACAAAGCGAGATTCGCCACACTGATACTCGGTACTTTATTAAGGTATAATGGCCCTTTGAGACCCTCGAAGAGTATTTGAAAGGATCATTCCTCCTCATGAAAAGAGATTTTATTTTCTCTCTAACAAGGAGAGAAACGGGAATGGCTTTGTTATCTTGACTGTGACTGGCCAGGCGTGTTGTTACATGACTCACTACTAACTGTTAATTATTGTTGTCATGTTACACGTGCACTACAACTATTATGTTTGCTAATATCTCCCTCAGTAACAATTTACACAAGAAATATTTGTTGCACTGTGTAAATAGATTATATGTATTGTTAATTATAAAGCTGTGCCCAAGTTCTGCTGAGGAGCAGTCTTTAATAATAACATTAGTAGTAGTAGTAGTAGTATTACTATTTAACACATCGGCTGTTTCCTGCCGAAGAAGGGTGCCCCGAAAAAGAAAAAACACTTTCATCATCATTCACTCCATCATTGTCTTGCCAGAGCGTGCCTACACTACAGTTAAAAACAGCAACATATCTCCATTCCTCCTTCAGAGTGCAGGCACCGTACTGCCTACCTCCACCCCTCCTTCAGAGTGCAGGCACCGTACTGCCTACCTCCACCCCTCCTTCAGAGTGCAGGCACCGTACTGCCTACCTCCACCCCTCCTTCAGAGTGCAGACACCGTACTGCCTACCTCCACCCCTCCTTCAGAGTGCAGACACCGTACTGCCTACCTCCAGGACTCAAGTCATGAAAACCTTTTGCCTCCACTCGCTCCTATCCAACACGCTCACGCACCCTTACCTGGAGTTTACCTGGAGAGGGTTTCGGGGGTCAAAGCCCCCGCGGCTCGGTCTGAGACCAGGCCTCATGGTGGATCAGGGTCTGATCAACCAGGCTGTTACTGCCGGCCGCACGCAAACTGACGTACGAACCACAGATCGGCTGGTCAGGTCCTGACTTTAGGTGCCTGTCCCGTGCCTTCTTGAAGACAGTCAGGGGTCTATTGGTAATTCCCCTTATGTATGCTGGGAGGCAGTTGAACAGTCTTGGGCCCCGGACACTTGCTGGAAGTCTAAGTGCCTCACACACAAAACCTCCTTTACCCCCTCCCTTCAACCTTTACTAGGATGACCCCTACCCCGCCTTCCTTCCACTACATTTATACACCCTCCAAGTCATTCTATTTTGTTCCATCCTCTCTAAATATCCGAATCATCTTAACAACCCCTCCTTAGCCCTCTGGATAAAACTTTTAGCATCCCCGCACCTCCTAGTCTCCAAACTACTGATTCTCTGCATAATATTCACACCACACATTGCCCTCAGACACAGCATCTCCACTGCCTCCAGCCTTCGCTTTGTTGAAACATTCACCACTCATGCTTCACACCCATATAAGAGTATTGGTACCAATATACTCTCATACATTCCCCTCTTTGCTCCCATGGATAAAGTTCTTTGTCTCCAAAGACTCCTCAGTGCACCACTCACCTTTTTCCCCTCGTCTATTTTATGATTCACCTCATCTTTCATAGACCCATCTTCTGACAAGTCCACTCCCAAATATCTGAACACATTCACTTCCTCCATACTCCCTCCCTCCAATCTGATATCCAATCTTACATTACCTAAATTATTTGTTATCCTCATCACCTTGCTCTTTTCTATGTTCACTTTTAATTTCCTTCTTTTACATACCCTCCCTAATTCGTCCACCAACCTCTGCAACTTCTCTTCAGAATCTTCCAAAAGCACAGTGTCATCAGCAAAAGGCAACTGTTACAACTCCCACTCTGTTAGATTCTTTATCTTCCAATCCCACACCTCTCCCCAACATTCTTATACCACTTCTCTTACAACCCCATCTATAAATATATTAAACAACTATGAAGATATCATGCATCCCTGTCTAAGGCCTACCTTAATTGGAAAATAATCTCCCTCGTACATACCCTAACCTGAGCCTCACTATCCTTGTAAAGATTCTTAACTACCTTCAATAACCTACAACCTTTTCCATACACTTGTAACATCTGCCACATTGCTTCCCTCTCCATCCTTTCATGTTTTTTTTTCCAAATACATAAATACAAAAACTTCTTTACCCTTATCTAACTAAATACTGTTCACTTATATGCTTCAATGTGAACACTTGGTCAACACACATCACCTACCATTCCTAAAGCCTCCAGCTTTCCATTGTACCCTTAATTCTTTCAATAATAACTCTACCATACACCTTACCAGGTATACTCACATGGCGTATTCCCTTATAATTCTTACGCTTTCTTTTGCCCCCTTTGTCTTTATGCAAAAGAACTATGCTTGTTATTTGCCAATCCCCAGGAACCTTCCCCTCGTTCATGCATTTATTAAATAAAAGCACCAACCACTCCAAAACTATATCCTCTTATGCTTTAAACATTTCTTTCTTGATTCCACCAATCCCAGCTACTTAACCACAGCTTCACGTACCTCCCCACAATCATATCTGGCCCTTCCTCGCTCCTTGATATTATACCTCTTTGTCCAATGCATGAAATCACGGCTTCCCTTTCTTCATCAACATTTAATATATATATATATATATATATATATATATATATATATATATATATATATATATATATATATATATATATATATATATAGATCACAGTAAACAGGTGATATCAAAATATGAAGACACACTATGAAAAATAGAGAATTCCAAGTCGTGACTACTCACATTATCAATAGTTCCTTGATAATGTGAGTAGTCACGAAAGCGCTTGGAATTCTTATTTTTCATAGTGGTTGTTTCATATATATATATATATATATATATATATATATATATATATATATATATATATATATATATATATATATATATATATAAATATATTTTTTTATTAACACATCGGCCGATTCCCACCAAGGCAGGGTGGCCCGAAAAGAAAACTTTCATCATCATTCACTCCATCACTGTCTTGCCAGAGGGGTGCTTTACACTACAGTTATAAAACTGCAACATTAACACCCCTCCTTCAGAGTGCAGACACTGTACTTCCCATCTCCAGGACTCAGGTCCGGCCTGCCGGTTGCTCACACTCCAACAGCACGTCAAGTATTAAAAACCATTTGTCTCCATTCACTCCTATCAAATACACTCACACATGCTTGCTGGAAGTCCAAGTCCTCGCACACAAAACTTCCTTTACCCCTCCCTCCAACCTTTCCTAGGCCGACCCCTACCCCGCCTTCCTCCACTACAGATTTATACACTCTCGAAGTTATTCTGTCTCGTTCCATTTTCTCTACATGTCCGAACCACCTCAACAACCTCTCCTCAGCTCTCTGGATAATAGTTTTGGTAATCCCGCACCTCCTCCTAATTTCTAAACTCCGAATTCTCTGCATTATGTTCACACCACACATTGACCTCAGACATGACATCTCCACTGCCTCCAGCCTTCTCCTCGTTGCAACATTCATCACCCATGCTTCACACCCATATATGAGTGTTGGTATAACTATACTCTCATACATTCCCTTCTTTACTTCCATGGACAAAGTTCTTTGTCTCCACAGACTCCGAAGTGCTCCACTCACCCTTTTTCCCTCATCAATTCTATGATTTACCTCATCCTTCATAGACCCATCTGCTGACATGTCCACTCCCAAATATCTGAATACATTCACCTCCTCCATACTCTCTCCCTCCAATCTGATATCCAATCTTTCGTCACCTAATCTTTTTGTTATCCTCATCACCTTACTTTTTCCTATATTCACTTTCAATTTTCTTCTTTTACACACCCTACCAAATTCATCCACCAACCTCTGCAACTTCTCTTCAGAATCTCCCAAAAGCACAGTGTCATCAACAAAAAGCAACTGTGACAACTCCCACTTTGTATTTAATTCTTTATATTTTAACCCCACACCTCTTGCCAAGACCCTCGCATTCACTTCTCTTACAACCCCATCTATAAATATATTGAACAACCATGGTGACATCACACATCCTTGTCTAAGGCCCACTTTTACTGGGAAATAGTCCCCTTCCCTCCTACACACTCTAACTTGAGCCTCACTATCCTCATAAAAACTCTTCACTGCTTTCAGTAACCTACCTCCTATTCCATACACCTGCAACATCTGCCACATTGCCCCCCTATCCACCCTATCATACGCCTTTTCCAAATCCATAAATGCCACAAAAACCTCTTTACCCTTATCCAAATACTGTTCACCTATATGTTTCACTGTAAACACTTGGTCTACACACCCCTACCTTTCCTAAAGCCCCTTGTTCATCTGCTATCCTGCTTTCTGTCTTACTCTTAATTCTTTCAATAATAACTCTACCATACACTTTACCAGGTACACTCAACAGACTTATCCCCCTATAATTTTTGCACTCTCTTTTGTCCCCTTTGCCTTTATACAAAGGAACAATGCACGCTCTCTGCCAATCCCTAGGTACCTTACCCTCTTCCATACATTTATTAAATAATAGCACTAACCACTCCAAAACTATATCCCCACCTGCTTTTAACATTTCTATCTTTATCCCATCAATCCCAGCTGCCTTACCCCTTTCATTCTACCCACTGCCTCAGGAACTTCCCCCACACTCACAACTGGCTCTTCCACACTCCTACAAGATGTTATTCCTCCTTGCCCTATACACGAAATCACAGCTTCCCTATCTTCATCAACATTTAACAACTCATCAAAATATTCCCTCCATCTTCCCGATACCTCTAACTCTCCATTTAATAACTCTCCTCTCCTATTTATAGGAGAGACTACACATCACTCCAAAACTTTTTCTTATTTTCAACAAAATTTGTTGATAACATCTCACCCAACCTCTCATTTGCTCTCTTTTTACATTGCTTCACCACTCTCTTAACCTCTCTTTTTCTCTCCATATACTCTTCCCTCCTTGCATCACTTCTACTTTGTAAAAACCTCTCATATGCTAACTTTTTCTCCCTTACTACTCTCTTTACATCATCATTCCACCAATCGCTCTTCTTCCCTCCCGCACCCACTCGCCTGTAACCACAAACTTCTGCTGAACACTCTAACACTACATTTTTAAATCTACCCCATACATCTTCGACCCCATTGCCTACACTCTCACTAGCCCATCTATCCTCCAATAGTTGTTTATATCTTACCCTAACTGCCTCCTCTTTTAGTTTATAAACCTTCACCTCTCTCTTACTTACTGCTTCTATTTTCCTTGTATCCCATCTACCTTTTACTCCCACTGTAGCTATAACTAAAAAGTGATCTGATATATCTGTGGCCCCTCTATAAACATGTACATCCTGAAGTCTACTCAACAGTCTTTTATCTACCAATACATAGTCCAACAAACTACTGTCATTACGCCCTACATCATATCTTGTATACTTATTTATCCTCTTTTTCTTAAAATATGTATTACCTATAACTAAACCCTTTCTATACAAAGTTCAATCAAAGGGCTCCCATTATCATTTACACCTGGCACCCCAAACTTACCTACCACACCCTCTATACATGTTTCTCCTACTTTACCATTTAGGTCCCCTACCACAATTACTCTCTCACTTGGTTCAAAAGTTCCTATACATTCACTTAACATCTCCCAAAATCTCTCTCTCCTCTACACTCCTCTCTTCTCCAGGTGCATACACGCTTATTATGACCCACTTTTCGCATTCGACCCTTATTTTAATCCACATAATCCTTGAATTTACAATTTATATTCCCTCTTCTCCTTCCATAACTGATCCTTCAACATTATTGCTACCCCTTCCTTAGCTCTAACTTCTCAGATACTCCTGACTTAATCCATTTATTTCTCCCCACTGAAACTCGCCTACCCCCTTCAGCTTTGTTTCGCTTAGGTCCAGGACATCCAACTTCTTTTCATTCATAACATCAGCAATCATCTCTTTCTTATCATCCGCACTACATCCACGCACATTCAAACAACCCAGTTTTATAAAGTTTTTCTTCTTCTTTTTTAGTAAATGTGTACAGGAGAAGGGGTTACTAGCCCATTGCTCCCGGCATTTTAGTCGCCTCATACGACACGCATGGCTTACGGAGGAAAGATTCTTTTCCACTTCCCATGGACAATGAGAAAATAAAAGAACAAAAGCTATTAAGAAAAAGAAGAAAAACCTAGATTTTGTATGTATATATATGCATGTGCATGCCTGTGTAGTGTGACCTAAAGTGTAAGTAGAAGTAGCTAGATATACCTGTTATCCAGCGTGTTTATGAGACAGAAAAAAGACACCAGCAATCCTACCATCATGTAAAATAGTTTCAGGTTTCTGTTTCACAGTCACCTGGCCGGACGGTAGTACTCCCTGGGTGGTTGCTGTCTACCAACCTACTACCTAATATATATAGTATATATATATATATATATATATATATATATATATATATATATATATATATATATATATATATATATATATATTACTATATATATTAGTCATTACCTGACCAGCCGGGCTGTGGTTCGTACGTCGGGTTGCGTGCGGCAAACAGTAACAGCCTGGTTGATCAGGCCCTGATCCACCATAAGGCCTGGTCACAGACCGGGCCGCGGGGAGTTGACCCCGGAACCCTCTCCAGGGTTATAGCTCTTATATATATAATATATATATATATATATATATATATATATATATATATATATATATATATATATATATATATATATATATATATATATATATATATATATATATATATATAGTGTGATTAGGTAAAACTTGGATTTTGGCTTAAATAGCAACGCTCACCTTGCCATATAAGACAAGTGAAAATTTGTGTATGCAATAATTTCGCCAAAATCATTCTGAACATAACGAAAAAATATATTATTGTGTTTGTTTATTATTAAATTAATGTTAACGTATCTAAAAATATTTAGTTGTTAGGCTTTAAATTGCGCTTGTTGTAATAAGGTTAGTAGGTTTTCAAAGTTTCTCTTGGTACAAAATTATAAATTCTTACATTAACACAAATGAAAAATATATCTTTAAACGTATAAGAGAATTTTAGAAAGGACTTATTAGATGATTCTGTTATTGCTTTATAATCAGCACGAATATATATATATATATATATTTATATATATATATATATATATATATATATATATATATATATATATATATATATATATATATATATATATATTAAAAATATATACTATATATATATATATGTCGTGCCGATTAGGTAAAACTGGTCAATTAGTAAGAACTCATTTAAAATTAAGTCCTTTCTAAAATTTTCTCTTATACGTTTAAAGATATATTTTTTCATTTATGTTAATGTAAAATTTATAATTTTGTACCAAGAGAAACTTTGAAAACCTACCTAAACTTATTACAACAAGCGCAATTTAATTTAGCCTAACCCAACTAAATATATTTTAGATACGTTAACATTAATTTAATAATAAACAAACACAATGAAATATATTTTTTTCGTTATGTTCAGAATGATTTTGGCGAAATTATTGCATACACAAATTTTCACTTGTCTTATATGGCAAAATGAGCGTTGCTATTTAAGCCAAAATCGCAAGTTTTACCTAATCATCTCACCATAGTAGTTAGACTGTTGGGTTTAGTCCTGACTCTTTCTCTTCTACTTCCGCTCTTCCTCTCACCGGCTATTCTTCTTCTGTCCCCACTTGCCCCTCGCCCCTAGTGGGTCCTTACCTGAGAGTCTGAACTAACTAACTATTACCTAATCGGCACGACATATATATATATATATATATATATATATATATATATATATATATTATATATATATATATATATATATATATATATATATATATATATATATATATATATATATATATATATTATATATATACAGTAGTGTGCATATTAATTGAGACAGAGATCAAATAAGACATTTATTTGGAATATTAATGTTTATTTGAAAAATACACGGCAATGATATGACAGAATTTATTTAGTAAGAGCTATAACTACCCTTTGCTTTTATAAGCATTGCTTCACGCTTTTTCGTAGAATTCACCAATTTTGAACACATTTTGGCAAGTTCTTAATAACAGAAGTTCCTAATAACTGCAGCAATTAATTTCTCTACAGTTAAAGTCCTGTTTTGCGATCCTGCGTTTTGTTTTTGCCCATAAATTCTTGGTTGATATGCCTTCTCTACTTATGAATTTTAATATCAAAGCTGTATTTAAAAATCTTGATAAAAAATTCCCCCTCAAAATGCTGATTCCTTGTAAAATATGCGATAAAGTTTATTACGGTCAAACTGGTAAAAGTCTTGAATTAAGACTCACGAAATCGTAATGACACGATTGCAAACAAACCATACCACGGGTGGGGTTCGAACCCGCGGTTCGAACCCCACCCGTGGTATGGTTTGAATTAAGATTAAAATAACATAAATATAGCATTAGAACTGGACAAGATTCTAATGCTCTGTTTATTCATGTGAGAGATTTTAACCATCCAATTGATTTTCAAAAGACTGAGAAAGTTGTATCAAGCAAGTCGATGGTTGACAGCAATATAATAGAATCATGTTTCATAAAAAAAATAGTTTTGAAAACAATGTGAATATTGCTTTTGGTTTATACAAATTGGATTCATTTATAATCAATAAAATTTGGGAAGAATTTAAGATACATTAGACAAGTAAAAAAATCTTAATGCTTGGGTAGAGTATCAGTTGTGTTCCACAGAGTCGGGTTGGTAAATTAGACACATATGTAACACTTGGGTATCTTGCATATGTGTCTAATTTACCAACTCGTCGGTTCTCTGAACCATTCATCTACCGAGTCGGGTGTTGTGATGTGACTGTGATGTGTAGTCTCAACCTTATATGCCTTCCTGTTGATGTTTTGTTTTTACAGTTCCTTGATAATGTGAGAAGTCACGAAAGCACTCGGAATTTCACTATTTTTTCACAGTGGTTCTTGTGCATATTGTGATATCACCTGTTTACTGTGATATTGTTGTATATATGTACATACATATATATCATTTACCAAACTGCGGCAGGCCTCGGCCTTGATATCATTTTTATTGGTTTTAAATATCACAAAACTTTAACGTTTCATTTAAAAAAATGAGAAAAACATTTATATATATATATATATATATATATAATTTGAGACTTCATAATTTCAAGTAATTGTAACCTCCCCCCCCCCCCATAATCTCAAATTTGTTACAGCTTGAAGGCCCATCCAATAATGCTAATATATTTAGGGGGAAGACAATCAGGCTCGATCAAGGGAAAAAGATGACAAATCCAATTCCTTAGATCAAGAGCCCTTACCAGCATCAAGGAATCTCCCTTGAAAGGAAAAGTATTATCCAAACATAAGTTAAGCACTCTTCCATCTGTGGATTTTTTGAGCAGGATCCAAGGAAGAAGACCGGCATAGAGGATGTGCCGACAGTGGACCAGTGGACCTCTCATTTGGGATTGGACCACTTGATAAAGGGGCTCTTTGATGATATCTTCAAGAACCAACTTATACTCTCCTTCCCGTATAGTCTGAAGGTGAGTCATCGCATGCTGCATAGTCAAGATATTGTGTATATGGACTTCAGTAAGGCCTTTTATTCAATTCCACAAAGGAGACTGATGCATGAAGTAGCGGCATATGGTTTAGCAGAATGTATATCCTGAGAGGAGGCATGGATGGCTGACAAGCAGCAGAGTGTTTATTTAAATGGGGAGAAATCAGAATGGAGACCCGTTGTAAATGGTGTGCCACGGTGGACAGTGTTTGGGGCCCTTATATGAGAGAATAAATAGAGACATTAACACGTTTGCTGCTGGCACTAAAATAGGCTGTCAAATAATATCTAATAAGGACACCAAAAGCTACAGGATGAGCTGGATAGTTTAATGTTAGATAATATAAGATGTCGCGTTTGGAGAAGTTTCCAATGACGTTCACTGCCGTAAGTAATGGTTCTGATCATAAGAAAGGAAAATAACTGTCACTCATAAGCAAAATAATGTAGATATTAAGAAAACTGAATGTAAAAAAGATTTAGGAGCTTTGGTTAGTAGAAATTTAAAGCCAAAACAACAGTGCATAAGTGTTCACGATAAAGCTAGTAAAGTTATTTGCTTCATATCAAGAAATATAAATAACAGAAGTCATAACGTTGTATTTCAACTTTATATATCTTTGGTTAGATCTCATTTAAATTATGCTGCTCAGTTCTGGTCTCCAGCTTACAGGATGGACATCAATACTCTGGGAAATATACAGGAAAGGATAACGAAGTTGATCTCACGTATCGGAAAGCTTTCTTACGAAGATAGGCTGAAGGCACTAAATTTGTTCTCTCTGGAAAGACGCACAACTATGGGATATAACTGCAGTGTTCAAATGAAAGAGCAGAAATAAATAGAGGAAATGTAAATAACATACGGAAGATGTCTAACCAAGACAGGTATCGCAGCAATGCCTTCAAATTAAACAAATTTAGAAAGGGTATAGGGAAGTACTGGTTTGGCAATATAGTTGTAGATGAGTAAAACAAACTCCCAAATGGCATCACTGAAGCGAGAAATTTGGGTAGATTTAATTACAGGTCGGACGGGTATATGAGCAGCTGTGGATGAGTGTGAATTAGATCTGTTTAACATAGGCCAATAGAAATAAATGGTATAAAATACCGACACAATGGAAAAATAAACACATAAGCAGTATAATGTGGTCCTTTATTGACAACGTTTCGCCCATACAGTGGGCTTGATAAAGCCCACTGCGTGGGCGAAACGTCAATAAAGGATCACATGATACTGCTTATGTGTTTATTTTTCCATGGGCCAATAGGCCTACTACAGTACTCCACTGTTCTTATGTTCTTATTTTCCCTTGTAAACTTAGGAAAATATGAATAAACAGAAGGATGGAGCGAGAAGCTGGAACTGCTTCGTCTACGCTTCTGTTTATTCAGTGACAGTTGTTTATTACAACTTAATTTGAGTTCATAGACGATGTCGCCTTGAGAGTAAGAATAGATCTACTGTTAAAGCTCCTGGGCTGAGAGAAAGAGTTCAGTTGGGTTACAGTTGGTGCCTCTGACGGAATATAACAGAGTATTACTTCTGATTCCTTCCTATTAGAGGCCTGGGTTAACCTAGACCAGACGTGGGGAACCTGCAGCCGCATGCGGCCTTCTAAGGCATTAAGTGCACCCTTCTGAATGAATCAGAATTTTGCTCAGAGGTGATCTGTACTTAGCTCAGTGAGAACGTGTCTAGTGTACTCTCTGTGGACTGAACCAAGATGCCGTCCATTGAGCAACTTTACCAGCAGCTTAAGGAGGAATTGAGGGTAGCGAAGCTTGAGATTCGGGGATTGACGGAGACAAACAAGAGGATTCGTAGTAGTCCTCCTGTTGTGAGTCCTCAGGTCAAGAAGGGAACCTGGGCAGTGGCCGAACATCATGGAACGAAGTTGAAGATCAAGAAAACGAATGGAGAGGTAGAAACGATGAAGAAGAAAGAGACAGCTGTGGAAACTGTTGTAGAAACATTGAACACCTTCTCCGTGCTAATCGATGAATGTGAGTCGACTACTGGGAACGCACGACGAACGACACCAAGGAAGGTAAAAACATTGTTGTTGTTGGGGATAGCCAGGTTAGGTATATGGATAGGGCATTCTGCTTGAAGGATATGAGTAAGAGACAGAGGGTTTGCTTTCCTGGGGCTGGGATGGAGGATATTGTTATCCGGCTTGACAACATCATGAACGGTAATGGGATCAATCCTATTATCTGCCTCAGTGCTGGAGGCAATGGTGTAGGCAAGCGTAGAAGTGAGGATTTAGTTAGAAGGTACAGGACAGCAATAGACATAATTAGGAAGAAGAGGGGGCGCCCTGTAATATGTGGCATTTTGCCAAGAAGGGGTGTTGGAAATGATTGTTTGTCCAGAGCGATTGGTATAAATTGTTGGCTGGACAAACGCTGTAAGGATAATGCAGTACCATTCATTTGCAACTGGGACCACTTCTATGGCCGAAATGACGTATGCCAGGGATGGGGTTCACTTATTTAGGGCAGGTGTGGATTTTCTTGCTAGCTCAGTTGAGGGTGTTGTTAGAACTTTAAAATAGGATTAGTTAGAGGTATGGGTTTAGAAATGGAAAATACTGAGTGTCGAAATATATATTTAGGCTTTGATATAAAAAATCTTAACAATAATAAGGACAGTAATAGGTATAGTGGAGAAACAGAAATGAGCAGGAAGGATAAAGAGAAAGGAGGGTCTTTAAAAGTGTATTATACAAATAGTCGTAGTGCTAGGAATAAGATGGACGATTTGAGATTAGTTCCAAGTGCAGGTAACATTGATGTATTTGCCATAACTGAGACGTGGTTCAATATTAAAAATAAGGACATGCCTGCTGAATGTCAAACAGACCTGCAGGACTGCAGGACTGCAAACAGACCTGGACAAGCTCGACATCTGGTCTAGCAACTGGCTTCTCGAATTCAATCCCACCAAATGCAAAGTCATGAAGATCATAGAAGGGCAAAGAAGACCGCTGACAAAGTACAGGCTAGGTGGACAAAGGCTACAAACCTCGGCAAAGAAGAAAAACCTTGGGGTGAGTATAACGCCAAGCACGTCTCCGGAGGCACATATCAACCAGATAACTGCGGCAGCATATGGGCGACTGGCAAACCTAAGATTAGCATTCCGTTACCTTAACAAGGAATCGTTCAAGACACTGTACACCGTGTACGTCAGGCCCATACTAGAATATGCAGCACCAGTCTGGAACCCACACCTGGTCAAGCACGTAAAGAAACTAGAGAAAGTGCAAAGGTTTGCGACAAGGTTAGTTCCACAACTCAGGGGTCTGTCCTATGAAGAAAGTTTGAGGGAAATAGGACTAACAACATTGGAGGAAAGAAGGGTCAGAGGAGACATGATAACGACATACAAAATACTGCGGGGAATTGACAAGGTAGACAGTGACAGGATGTTCCAGAGAGGGAACACAGAAACAAGGGGACACAACTGGAAGCTGAAGACTCAGATGAGTCAAAGGGATGTTAGGAAGCATTTCTTCAGCCACAGAGTAGTCAGGAAGTGGAATAGTCTAGAGAAAGATATAGTGGAGGCAGGAACCATACATAGTTTTAAGACAAGGTATGATAAAGCTCATGGAGCAGGGAGAGCAGAGACCCAGTAGCGGACAGCAAAGAGGCGGGGCCAGGAGCTGAGTCTCGACCCCTGCAACCACAATTAGGTGAGTACAGGGTTTTAAATTGTTCCAAGTAGACAGAAGTTTCGGGAAGGGGGGTGGGGTGGCACTGTATGTCCAAGATCGCTTGAACTGTTGCAGAAAAACGGGAATAAAGTCTGAAATAACACATACAGAGTCTGTCTGGATAGAATTTTCAGAGGGGAATGAAAAATTGATTTTAGGTGTGATATACCGTCCCCCAAACTTAGATAGGGACCAAGGGAGACTACTATGGGAGGAAATTGTTAAGGCCACAATGCACGATAACGTAGTTATTCTAGGAGACTTCAACTTTAATCAGATTGATTGGAATTTCTTAACTGGGAATTTAGAATCTAACGACTTCTTAGAAGTAGTTCAAGATTGTTTTTTGAAGCAGTTTGTGACAGAACCTACAAGGGGAAATAACCTGCTTGACTTGGTTCTGGCAAACAAGGAAGCCCTTGTTAATAATTTAGAAATTACAGAGGAACTCGGCGCAAGCAACCACAAATCAATTACCTTTAGCATTGAATGGAAGTATTATAGTAGGGATAACTCAGTAACGGTCCCAGATTTTCGCTTAGCAGATTACAATGGACTTATCATCTGTGGGCTGGGGTAATGAAGAGAGCTATCAATATGACAAGTTTTCTGAACACTATACATGCTGCCCAAAGAACATTTATCCCATATAAAGAAATTAGATCGAATAGACATGACCCAAAATGGATGAATAATAGGCTCAAATATCTTTTAGGGCAGAAGAAAGGAATTTATAGGCGCATAAAGAGGTGAGGGTCATCTTATAAATCAGTATACTGACATTAAGAGGGACGTTAAAAAAGGCGATAAGAAAAACTAAACGGGACTACGAAATTAAAGTTGTTAGGGATTCGAAAACTAACCCAAAAAAAATTTCCAGGTGTATAGAACAAAAGTTAGAGATAAGATAGGTCCCCTTGAAAATAATTATGGGTATCTTACTGACAAAGAGAATGAAATGGGCTCTATTTTTAATAATTATTTTCTCTCGGTTTTCACTCAGGAAGACACTAATAATATCCCAATAATTAGGTTTTTTAGTGGGCCTAAAGAAAATAAATTATGTAGTATCACAGTCAATAGGGAAATGGTTATCAAACAGATAGACCGTTTGAAGCAAAATAAATCGCCTGGTCGTGATGAGCTTTTTTCAAGGGTTCTTAAGGAATGTCAATGAAACTCTGTGAACCCTTAACTAACATTTTTAATTTATATCTTCAAACAGGTGTAGTGTCTGATACGTGGAAGATGGCTAATGTAATTCCTATTTTTAAAGCAGGGGACAAGTCGTTACCGTCATATTACCGCCCAATAAGTCTAACCTCAATTGTAGGCAAATTACTAGAGTCAATTATAGCTGATAATATAAGAAGCCATCTCGATAGGCATAATTTGATTAATGATACTCAACATGGCTTCACCAGGGGCCGTTCCTGCCTAACTAATTTAGTAACTTTTTTCAGTAAGACTTTTGAGGCCGTTGATCATGATAAAGAATTCGATATTGTTTATTTGGATTTTAGTAAGGCTTTTGATAGAGTACCACATCAGAGACTGTTAAAGAAAGTGGCTGCTCATGGCATTGGGGGAAAAGTGTTGCCATGGATCGAGTCATGGCTCACCAATAGGAAGCAGAGGGTGTGCATAAATGGGGTTAAATCTGAGTGGGGATCTGTAACAAGTGGCGTTATACACTGATCGGTTTTGGGTCCGTTGTTATTTATAATATATATAAATGACCTTGATGAGGGAATTACTAGTGATATGAGCAAATTCGCCGATGACACGAAGATAGGTAGGATAATCGATTCAGACGTAGATGTCACGGAACTTCAGAAGGATATAGACAAACTCAATTCCTGGTCAGAAAAATGGCAGATGCAGTTCAATGTAGATAAATGCAAAGTTCTGAAGCTCGGGAATGTTCATAACCCTAGCACCTACCAGCTTAATAATGTTGAACTCAGTTGTACAGAATGCGAAAAGGATTTGGGGTTATGGTAAGCAGCAACCTCAAACCAAGTCAGCAATGCCTAAGCGTAAGAAATAAGGCAAATAGATTACTGGGATTTATATCAAGAAGTGTAAGTAACAGAAGTCCAGCGGTTATACTACAGCTATATACATCATTAGTAAGACCTCACCTTCATTACGCAGCTCAGTTCTGGTCTCCATTTTACAGAATGGATATTAATTCGTTAGAAAACATTCAGCGGCGAATGACAAAGTTAATTCATAGCATTAGAAATCTTCCGTGTGAAGAAAGATTGAAGACCCTTAAATTACATTCACTTGTAAGACGAAGAATGAAGGGAGACATGATCGAGGTATATAAGTGGAAGATGGGTATTAATAAGGGGGATATAAATAAGGTCTTGAGGATATTTCTCCAAGAGAGAACCCGCAATAATGGATTCAAATTGGATAAGTTTAGATTTAGAAAGGATATAGGAAAATATTGGACCTTTGAGTGGTTCTCTACTGTACTCAGTAAAAAATGACAAGCCAACAACCACACATTAATGGTATTGATTCACATTGGAAAGTTTAACTTTCGCAAAATACCAATATTTTCCACAGAATACATCGTTGTTAATATTCTGAAGTCGATCAGAAGAGGCAATCTTTAGTCAATGATTGTAAATGAATATTAAGAATAATTTAATAAAATGATCAGTTTGGTTAGTAAATAGGGCTTAAAGCTTGTCTGAAAAATTGAAGCCGATCAGAAGACATTCTCAAGTTCTGGCACGGATTCCAGAGATTCTAAGTTTTTTCTATTTTACTGTACTGACAAAGTTGCCTGCATGCAAACCATAGGAATTATCCTGGTAGTAAGATGCATCAACCGTTCAGAAGAGATAGACTCAAATATATTTAACATGATATAACGGAAATCAAACTACAATATTTTGCAAGTACAATGGGCATATGCGCACCTACACTTTCCTCCGTTGTAGAATTGGAAACGTTGTAGAACGTTTAAATCTAAGCCACTGAGAGTTTTGAAAGTTATCTGAGCCATTCCAGGATGCTGGAAATGGGTTCAACAGCTTTGGTCAAAGTTAGCCTGTACATGCCAATTATTCCTGCTTGCCCTTTAATCTACACCAGCATTAAAAATCTGAAGCAGATCGAACGAAGCATTCTGGTGTTATAAGCGGGGAAAAAAACAAAATTAAGCAATCACTTAGATGTTTCCCTTCGGGGATGCCTAGAGATCATCATTTGACACGCCACATTACGTGGATACTATTTTCTCCCTAAACTCAATATTTCCAGGAGCTCTGACATTTTCCAGGATGATTTCCACTAAAAGTGATAAAACATTGTGCCTTTCATAATTGCAACATCCCTGCAGTTTTCCCCCACGATGCTACCCTCAACACTTGATTAACATCAAGCACCTATTAAATTCTAACTGAACAGGGATAAATTATAAGGTTATAAAAAAGTAAGTAAACACATCATTATTATAATTATTATATTATTATTATTATTATTATTTACGGAGAGCACTAATCTGTAGGGGTCAAACATTAGTTGAGGAATTTGTGGAAGAAAATTATTACATTAATGGGGGAGCGCTAAGCCCACAGGGGTCATGCAGCGCCTTGGGAAGGCAAAGAATCAGGATCAATCCAAGGATAGACCCCCTCACTGGCGTCCAGGAACCTCCTTCCTTGAGGAGCGACAAAGAGGAAGGTTGTCTTAGTACTTCCCTGGGGGAAAAGTTTGACACAAAAATAACTGATGGTTAACTGATTGAAGATAATTATGAACTCCACAATATATTTTTAGTTGTAAGGGGTGGCTATCAAAGGTCCTGTATGAAGAGTGTTCATCCTTTATATTGACTATACAGCCTCTTGTTTTCCAGGGAGGGATAGTGTTGTCGCTGGTGGCCAGGTTCCAGGCGGGCGAAGTGGCTGGCTTGTCCCACCATCATGATGCATCTGCTAGTACCTTCCACATACGCCTCACTCCCTCGCATCTCTACCAGGTACTCCTAGTATTAGTATATTCACAGAAAGTAGTAGACCCGTGTGGGTCATTCAGTACTGATTAGCTATGTGATTAATTTTGGCTGTCAGACTCACTGTTTTCAGTAACTGACAGATGATGACAAGGCGACTTTGCAGGATAAGCTTTTATTGGGGCAATAAATGTTTCCATCAAATCATGGAACGGGTGGGACTTGAACCCATGGCAGTTGAGCTCTAAAACTCAGGTCAGTGTGTTAACCACTCGGCCAACTGGCCTAGTGGTTTGTACACTGTCCTTGTGGTTTGTGCACTGGCCTAGTGGGTTGTGCATTGGCCTGTGAACTTTAGAACTCACTTGTCAAGAAGGATAAAGTCAAGACTTGATAAAGTTCTTAACAGAGCTAAATACTGTCCCAATAAAAGCTTGTGCCAGTTGTGTCTGATATTCGGCAGCAACACACCATTTACTTCCAGTTATCAGATGCAATAAACCGATATGACGAAAATTTATAAAATATATTATGCCATACACAGGTCAATAGTGTGTATATACACACATGTAATAAAATTCCATTATTACATTGGACCCCCGCCGGTTTGAGTATCGGCTGACTCGAGTTTCGTTCGCTTTTTTCGGCCCAATTTTTCCCAGACTATCGGCCGCGTACCAGACCTGTCTGCCTGCCCGCGCAGGCGTCGTGAACCAGTTTAGCTTTGTTTACCATTGTGTGAACATTACCCAGCGCACTCATTCAAACATTTCACAATAATTTTATTGTGTTTATTGTCACTGTGAAATATAAGTCACCCTGGGTCCAAAGAAGCTTCCTAGTGGCACCATTGTGGTAAAGAAAGTAAGGAACACCATCGAACTGAAAGAGGAGGTAGTAGAAAAATATGAGAGTGGCGTACGTGTGGGGGAGCTTGCCAGGATGTACAACAAAAACAAATCTACTATCACCTCTATCCTGGCAAAGAGAAAAGAAATCAAGGAAGCTGATGTTGCGAAAGGTGTTGACATGTTTGCCAAAAATAGATAAAAAACAGTGGATGAGGTTGAGAAGTTGTTGGTGGTGTGGATCAATGAAAAACAGATAGCGGGTGATAGTTTCCATGGTGATAATTTGTGAAAAGGCATGGCAGTTGCACGCAGATCTTTTCAAGAAAATGCCTGGAACCAGTTCTGATGTGAGTGATTTTAAGGCCAGCAAAGGCTGGTTTGACAGAATTAGGAAACGTAGTGGCATACACAGTGTTGTAAGGCATGGTGAGGCAGCCATTTCAGACAAACTTGCTGCTGAAAAGTTTGTGACTGAATTTAAGGGGTTTGTAGACACTGAAAAATTCAAACCCCAACAAGTGTTTAAATTGTGATGAAACAGGCCTCTTTTGGAAGAAAATGCCAAAGAGGACCTACATTACTCAGGAGGAAAAGGCACTGCCAGGACACAAGCCTATGAAAGACAGGCTAACTCTCATGTGTTGTAATGCTAGTGGGGATTTTAAAGTGAAGCCTTTACTGGTGTATCACTCTGAAAATCACAGAGTGTTCAAGAAAAACAATGTCACCAAGAGTAAATTGTGTGTTTTGGAAGGCTAACGCTAAGACATGGGTCACGAGGGAAATTTTCATAGAGTGGGTCCATCAAGTGTTTGGTCCCAGTGTGAAAAAATGCCTACACGAAAAGAAATTGGGACTCAAGTGCCTCCTGGTACTGGACTGCGCCTGCTCATCCTCACAACGGCAGATTTTTTTGTCTGTTTGAGTTGTTTCATCACAGTGAAGTTCTTGCCTCCTAACACCACTCCTCTCATCCAGCCCATGGACCAGCAGGTCATTTCTAACTTCAAAAAAACTACACAAAAGCAGTGTTTCAAAAGTGCTTTGAAATGACCTCAGACACTGAGTTGATCCTAAGAGAGTTCTGGAGGAATCACTTCAGTATCCTCCATTGCATAAAGCTTATAGGTAAGTCTTGGGAGGGAGTGACTTCCAGGACTTTGAACACTGCTTGGAGACAATTGTGGCCAGGTTGTGTCGAACAGAGAGATTTTGAAGGGTTTGAGGCTGACCCTGTGCCTGTTGTGGAAGGTATTGTGGCATTGGGCAAGTCCCTGGGGTTGGAGGTGAGTGGCGAGGATGTGGAAGAGTTGGTGAAGGACCACCCGAATCTGAATGACAGTGTCCACCGTTGAAGACACTGCAAGACTCCAAGCAGACATAAACCAAATCTTTAAATGGGCTGCAGAAAACAATATGAAGTTCAGTGATGAGAAATTTCAATTACTCAGATACGGAAAACGTGAAGAAATTAAAATCTCATCAGAGTACAAAACTAATTCCAACCACACAATAGAGTGAAAAACTAATGTCAAAGACCTGGGAGTGATCATGTCAGAGGATCTCACCTTCAAGGACCATAACAAAGTAGCAATTGCATCTGCTCGAAAAATGACAGGATGGATAATGAGAACCTTCAAAACCAGGGATGCCAAGCCCATGTTGACACTTTACAGATCGCTTGTTCTATTTAGGCTGGAATATTGCTGCACACTAACTGCACCTTTCAAGGCGGGTGAAATTGCTGACCTTGAAAATGTGCAGAGAACCTTCACTGCACGCATAAGTGCGATAAACCACCTCAACTACTGGGAACGCTTGAAGTTCCTAAACCTGTACTCTCTAGAACGCAGGCGGGAGAGATACATTATTATATACACATGGAAAATTCTCGAGGGCTTAGTACCAAACTTGCACACAAAAATCACTCCCTACGAAAGCAAAAGACTCGGCAGGCGATGTAACATCCCCGCAATGAAGAGCAGGGGTGCCATTAGCACATTGAGGGACAACACAATAAGTGTCAGGGACCCAAGATTGTTCAACTGCCTCCCAGCATACATCAGGGGGATTACCAACAAACCCCTGGCTGTCTTCAAGCAGGCACTGGACAGGCACCTCAAGTCGGTACCTGATCAGCCGGGCTGTGGTTCGTACGTTGGACTGCGTGCGGCCAGCAGTAACAGCCTGGTTGATCAGGCTCTGGTCCAACAGGAGGCCTGGTCACAGACCGGGCCGCAGGGGCGTTGACCCCTGGAATTCTCTCCAGGTAGACTCCAGGTAGAGCTAACCACTGAAGAGCTGCAAGAGCTTCATCTTTAACAGCATCATACCAGAGTAGAGGAAATTGCTTCACAGGAGGAGGAAGATAGACTGGAGGTGCCTTCTTCAGAGATTAAGGAGATTTGTTCAAAGTGGAATGATGTGCAACGGTTTGTAGAGAAATATCACCCTGAGCAAGCTGAAATAAGCCATCTCTGCAAAAAGTTCAGTGACAGAGCCATATTGTACTTTAGGAACATGTTAAAGAGGCGCCAGAAACAGAGGACTGTGGACAGATATTTTGTGAGACAGGGGTCCAGTGACTCTCAAGCTGGTCCTAGTGGCATTAAAAGACCAAGAAGGGAAGTAACCCCAGATAGGGCTTTGATACCTGAAGTCCTTATGGAGGGGGATTTCATTTCCAAACACTAAGCCCTCCCTCACTCCTCCCTATCTTCCAGATGCCAGCAAGTCTTCAATAAAGATAAGTAAATGTTATTTTAAATGTAAATTTATAAATTTAATATGTGTTGTTATTATGTGTTTTGTGTATGTTAAACTATAGTTATTCTTTAAAAAATAATTTTTTTTTTAATATTTTTGAGTGTAAGGAATGAATTAATTATATTTACATTATTTCTTATGAGAAATAATGGTTCGACTTTCTGCCAGTTCGAGTTAAGGCCTAGCTCCTGGAACGGATTACGGCCGATACTCGGGGCTCCACTGTATTTAGTAAAGCATTAACCAAGTCTACATATATGAAACTACCACCAATTTAATTGTCTCTGCCTCCCTATCCTCATTACATATTCTAAATAACCTGAGGTCTAAACGTAGTATGCTTATGTATGAGGCAACACACATTTTATTTTATTTACAAAGCGCTGGAAATTGTTACATTCTTCAGCGCATTCATCATATTATGTTTGTAACATTGTCGAATTTACATTATCGTTAGACTTGCTGCTGTCATAACCAATTCACTTCCATCATATAAATCATAATCACAGAGCAATTATGTAAAACGATTCAAAGTATTTTTTTAACGTTTCAAAACAATATCCATAATTCATTCATCGGCCATGTCAGCAAATTTAGACAAAATGATAAATATCCCAATTATTTATGCTGAAAGAGATACCTAGGTTCTTAGGAAAATGCCCTTTGGGTGGAGGGGATCCCCACCCAGATTATTATTATTATAATCAAATAGAAGCACTAAACCACAGGGGTTATACAGCAGTCAGAGAAGAGGCTCCTACCCCTTGGTACGAGCCACTCAAACCACAACACTGCTTTAAGGTGATCAAGCGCCAGGGTCACACACCTTCAACAATGACAAAGGAACTAAAGTTAAACTTTTGTGGATTTCCTCTCACATGGGCCTCTGGGAGCATGGTAAAATTGATTGATGCCTTGGCTAAACTAGAATTAAACAAAAATGTTGAATAGAATTTTGGTTTCTCAAACAGAAGTTTAATAACAATTTGGAATTTTGTTGTTATTGTGTGCGTTCTTTCAAGAAATTTACAAGCACTTGCACATCAAGTAAATTTAGGATATTTGTTTAATATACAGTGGACCCCTGGAAATCGAACATTCTTCATTCCAGAATGCTGTTCAAGTGCTGTTACCGAACGAATTTATTCCCATAAGGAATAATGTAAATTAGATTAGTCCATTTCAGACCCCCAAAAATACACTTACAAAAGCACTTACAATAATAAACTTACATAATAGGCCGAGTTGGGAGGCATTCAAAACTCGGGGGTCCACTGTATCTGGTATCTTATTTTCATTAATATGATACCTTGGCATATCATATAGGGTCTTATAATGTCTATATATTCTTCAATAAGTGGACACTAAAGCACATAGTGTTCAAGAAACTGACTATGAGACTGACCACATACTTTGCATTTAGTTTGATCATCATCTGTGTGTCTGCCAAACTGCTGTTAAGTGCAGTATATATCAAATTAATTTTCCTCATTGAAATTAATTGAAATGCCATTAATCCGTTCCAGCCCCAAAAAAACACCCAAATGTTGTTACGGGGTTTTAAATAAGAAAAAATGTATTTATAAATAAGAAATGATTTTTGCCTCTTTTGCCAGGTCCCAGCAATGTTTTAGAAATGCTGGAGTATATATGAAATTCCTTGAAGCACGGTGTAAGATGTCACTCCACTGCTGACAGTGCAACAGTGGTGACATTTGATGATCGTGCACTGTCTTGGCTTTATTTTTCACTGTTACACATAAACATATCTGTCTATCTGTTTGTTTCTATCTATTTGTCTGTTTATCTGTCTGTGTAGCTCTATGTTTATCTCTGTCTCTGCTTATCTGTCTTTCTGCCTGTCTCTCGGTCTCAGAGAGAGAGCCGCTCATGAACCAACGGGTATTACACACAATGCAGCATCGTCACCTCTGATTCCTTAACAAGTGAAAAAGTGTACGTATTACTTGCCAGTCATGCTTATTATGCCTTATATCTACAAGCACTTTGTCTGGATTTTTTGGGTTATCCTAAGTAATTTACACTATGTATAACTGTATTAATGTGTACCTGTGAGACAGAGACAGAGATAGACACACAGTTAGAGAGACAGATAGACAGATTATTATAATCAAAAGAAGCGCTAAACCACAGGGGTTATAACAGATAGACAGAGATAGCTACAGACAGACACCCAGCCAGCTGTTCGACAGCCAAATCAGCCAGCCAGCCATCTGGCCACCCAACCAGCCGAACATGTATATTACACGTTCCAGAATTGTTTCTCTTTACTTAGGGAATACATTATTGAATATTCTGGCAGGATGACACTACCAGTGGTATCAAAATTGAAAGGATGTTACACATTGGTTATTATCGAGGTTTTTGATATTTCCTTGGTATCTCCTGTAAGTGGCGGTGTTTCTAGAGCTTGCTCGTAACTAGGATTTTGGCTCGCAACTCAAAGCAAAAAATCGACCAAGCAACGGCTTGTAACTCAGAAAACTTGTAAGTTGGGGCACTCGTAAGTCAAGGTACCACTGTATTATTTATATACTATGTATTACTATAGTTTTTAATTTTTATTACACACTGGCCATCTCCCACCAAGGCAGGATGACCAGAAAAAAATAAAGTACATTTACCATCACTCAATTGCGCTCTTGCTAGAAGCATGCCCACTGTAATGTGGGTGAGCTTCTGGCAAGATGAGTGAATTAGTGATGATGAATGTTTCCTATTTTTTTTTTATTCACCCTGCCATGATGGGAGACAGCCAGTGTAAAAAATATTAGTAATAGTAGTAATATGTACAATATTATTCTTCTTTCAACAAACCAGCCATATCACACCGAGGCAGGGTGGCCCAAAAAGAAAAATGAAAGTTTCTCTTTTTAACTTTAGTAATGTATACAGGAGAAGGGGTTACTAGCCCCTTGCTCCCAGCATGTTAGTCGCCTCTTACGACACGCATGGCTTACGGAGGAAGAATTCTGTTTACAATATTATTACAGTGGACCCCCGAGAATCAGCCGTAATCCGTTCCAGGAGCTAGGCCTTAACTCGAACTGGCTGAAAGTCGAACCATTATTAGCCATAAGAAATAATGTAAATACAATTAATCCGTTCCAGACACCCAAAAATATTCACAAAAAATTCTTTTTTTTTAAAAGAATAACTATAGTTTTACATACACAAAACACATAATAACAACACATATTAAATTTATAAATTTACATTTAAAATAACATTTACTTACCTTTATTGAAGAGACTTGCTGGCACCTGGAAGATAGGGAGTAGTGAGGGAGGGCTTAGTGTTTGGAAGGGTAATGCCCCTCCATAAGGACTTCAGGTATCAACACCCTATCTGGGGTTACTTCCCTTCTTGGTCTTTTAATGCCACTAGGACCAGCTTGAAAGTCACTGGACCCCTGTCTCACAACCCCTGTCTCACCTCATCCACTGTTTTTTATCTATTTTTGGCAAGCATGTCAACACCTTTTGCAACATCAGCTTCCTTGATTTCTTTTCTCTTTGCCAGGATAGAGGTGATAGTAATTTGTTTTTGTTGTACATCCTGGCAAGCTTCCCCACACGTACGCCACTCTCATATTTTTCTACTATCTACTTCTTCAGTTCGATGGTGTTCCTCACTTTCTTCACCACAGGGGTGCCACTAGGATGCTTCTTTGGACCCATGGTGACTTATTTCACAGTGACAATCAATAAACACAATAAAATTATTGTGAAATGTTTGAATGAGCGCCCTGGGTAATGTTCACTCAATGGTAAACAAAGTTAGACTGGCTCACTACGCCTGCGCGGGTAAGCGCACAGGTCTGGTACACGGGCCAATACTCGGGGAAACGGCCAATAGTTGGGGAAAAATTGAGCCGAAAAAAGCGACAAACTCGAGTCGGCCGATACTCGGGGGTCCACTGTATTCAGTTTTATTTGTTGAGAAAGCATTAAACCCATAGAGGTCATACAGAGCTTTGGGGAATGGGAAGTAATTACATTCGATCCAAGGAAAAGTAAGGTGGCTCTTCATTGGCATCAAAGCACCTTGAAGGGAATGGTTCAAATAAATGTTTTGCTGCAAATGTTGGGGTGAAATGTACTTGGTACGTGCTTGACCATCAATGTGGTGGTCACTCATGCTGTGTTGTCACATGCAAATACTCTGTATCAGGTACTTTTATACTAGTAATTAATCTGGCAAGTTCAAAGCCTACTGACTTCACTTGGGGGGGGGTTATTGATACTGCATTACATTGTGTACATAGCCTATATAGGTTTGTCATGCTAGCATTTATCACCGAGTCTAGAAACTAAATTTTCCCATAGCTATTCCTTTTTCAGTAGCACTATGATTAAAAATCTGTTCACCTATGGATCAAGGTGTTTTATAAGCTGAACATATACATGATACACTGGTGTATCAGTCTTGATTGAAATTTAATATTAATATGAATGTCAGGTAAAAAGTAATATGATTAGCACCATACCACTACTATTTTTATTATATGAATAGGAAGGCGTAGACAGCAACCGCCCAGGGAGGTACTACCGTCCTGCCAAGTGAGTGTAAAACGAAAGCCTGTATTTGTTTTACATGATGGTAGGATTGCTGGTGTCTTTTTTCTGTCTCATAAACATGCAAGATTTCAGGTATGTCTTGTTACTTCTACTTACACTTAGGTCACACTACACATTCATGTACAAGCATATGTATATACACACACCCCTCTGGGTTTTCTTCTATTTTCTTACTAGTTCTTGTTCTTATTTCCTCTTATCTCCATGGGGTTGTGGAACAGAATTCTTCCTCCGTAAGCCATGCGTGTCGTAAGAGGCGACTAACATGCTGGGAGCAAGGGGCTAGTAACCCCTTCTCCTGTATATATTACTAAATGTAAAATGGGAAACTTTCGTTTTTCATTTTGGGCCACCCCACTTCGGTGGGAAACAGCCGACGTGTTGAAAGAAGAAAGAATAGGAAGGCACTAAATAAATAAGTATCATTATGCCTGTTTATATGGAGAGGCTGGTTTCAATAAGGTTTCAACCAAAGGGAAGAGTAGCTCCAAGTCCATAGATAAAATTCCTTTTACCAGCCTCAAGCTGTATGACCCCTGTGGTTTAGCGCTTCTATTTGATTATAATAATAATTACCAGCCTCAAGACATTCTCCTTTCTTACTGTGTTAGGTTTTAAGAATGTTTCTGGGGAATCTTTATTCAATAACTAATTGTTTTCTTGAAGAGAACTTTATATTAACAACATTAACAGCAATACCTTAATTTTATATATTTTCTCTATTATTTCTCTCTCTAGCCCTCCCTTTTCCTATACAGTATGAGAATGAAAAAATTTATACCTGGGATCACTCATTAAAAAAAAAATTTAACATCTCATTTTACCCCTGTATATCTGTCTTGATACATAAAAGATCTCTCCACAGGGTGGTGAGCTGGAGTTCCCAAAGCAGAAGTGCAGGCTGAAGCCTGAGGTTGGTGATGTGCTAGTGTTTCCCGGCCGCCTCACCCATCCTAAAATCCTCCACAATGTCACTGCTGGCACCCTCCACAACATGATCTTCCACATTGATTCTCTCAGTGCCCAAACTAATCATTGTTAATTACTGGTAGCTTTTCATGATAATAAAGGTGTTTTGTCAGTTTTACCATAATCCATTTTCAACCTGATTGAGGTAACATATGCACCTTGAAATGTTCTGGTTGATTTTATAGGTAATGTGATAGATAGTTACAGATTTCTCACTTATTATTATACTCATCGGGAAGTACCAAATTCATAAGGGTAAAAAAAAAAAGCCTGGAGTTGGAGTTTGGAATTATTATTAATTATAATCAAAAGAAGCGCTAAACCACAAGGGTTATACAGCGCGGCTTGGAGTTTGGAAAGGGAAACAAATGAATGATAACCTGAACCCCTTTCCCATTAATTAGTGACAAATGTAGCCTCATTTGTTATTGTTTGGTGGGTGAGGTCAGTTGGTTCATATGTTTGTCACTGCTTCAAGATTCTCTCTATTTTACCCCAGCCTAGATGAGTTCCAAACAATCATGTACAGTAGTAAAAATTACAGGGGTACAGAGGCTAAAAGTAAATGCATTATACGTACTATAAATACCAGTGATTAGTGTATGGTAAACTGATGCTGGCAAGAAATCAGCTGCTACCACCCAAGTTTTTGATCTACCTAATACAAGTGTACATATTACATTCATGATAATGACATTATTATTATTATAATCAAAAGAAGCGCTAAACCACAAAGGTTATACAGCGCAGCGGGGCAGGGTAGGATGCAGGAATAATGGGTAGTAAGAGGGAGAGGGATGATTAGGAGGGTATGGAGCACAGCAGGGTAGTGGATTGTGCAGGGATAGAGGGTAGTAAGAAATTGATGTAGCAGGGACTGAAGGAAGAGCTAGAGGTATAATCTTCAGAGTTTGTGTAGTAAGTCAGTTGCTGTCAAAAAGTCAATGAGAAGAGTCAGGATTAAAGGAGGGCCCATCAGCAAGTAGGGAAGGTAAAGAAAGCGCCACAGAGCAAAGACGGCGTTGGAAATAAATTCTGCGTGCTCGTTGATAGTGGGGGCAGTCCAACAGAATATGGCAAACAGATACTGGAACCTGACAATGCTCACAGAGAGGGACAGGGAGCCTCTCCATGAGATACCCATGAGTAAGACAAGTGTGGCCGATGCGAAGACAGGAGAGTGTAGTCTCCCAAACTCGACATTGGTGACAAGAAGAAGGCCAGAAACCTTTTTTTTTTTTTTTTATTAACACATCGGCCGATTCCCACCAAGGCAGGGTGGCCCGAAAAAGAAAAACTTTCATCATCATTCACTCCATCACTGTCTTGCCAGAGGGGTGCTTTACATTACAGTTATAAAACTGCAACATTAACACCCCTCCTTCAGAGTGCAGACACTGTACTTCCCATCTCCAGGACTCAAGTCCGGCCTGCCGGTTTCCCTGAATCCCTTCATAAATGTTACTTTGCTCACACTCCAACAGCACGTCAAGTATTAAAAACCATTTGTCTCCATTCACTCCTATCAAATACACTCACACATGCTTGCTGGAAGTCCAAGCCCCTCACACACAAAACCTCCTTTACCCCCTCCCTCCAACCCTTCCTAGGCCGACCCCTACCCCGCCTTCCCTCCACTACAGATTTATACACTCTCGAAGTTATTCTGTCTCGTTCCATTCTCTCTACATGTCCGAACCACCTCAACAACCCCTCCTCAGCTCTCTGGATAATAGTTTTGGTAATCCCGCACCTCCTCCTAATTTCCAAACTCCGAATTCTCTGCATTATATTCACACCACACATTGACCTCAGACATGACATCTCCACTGCCTCCAGCCTTCTCCTCGTTGCAACATTCATCACCCATGCTTCACACCCATATAAGAGTGTTGGTATAACTATACTCTCATACATTCCCTTCTTTACTTCCATGGACAAAGTTCTTTGTCTCCACAGACTCCGAAGTGCTCCACTCACCCTTTTTCCCTCATCAATTCTATGATTCACCTCATCCTTCATAGATCCATCTGCTGACATGTCCACTCCCAAATATCTGAATACATTCACCTCCTCCATACTCTCTCCCTCCCTCCAATTCTATTAAACCTATACTCGGTTTAATAGAATGAAGTTTGTTATTTAGCAGGTCAGACCAGCGTTGTTGCCAACGGGTGCAAAGGTGGGTAGCAATGACTGGAAAATAGTCCGAGAAGCAAGAAATGCCTCCAACTGAACACCATGGGAGTCACAATGCGACCCCCCCCCCAGAGAAAATGGTGTGCGTTAAAATCGCCAAGTAACAGAAGGGGTGGCGGCAAGGAAGAAACCAGAAAATCAACATCTGGGATAGACAATACCCAAGAAGGAGAGAGATATACAATACCCGAGAAGGACAGAGATATAAAGAACAGAGTGTATACCACTTATTCAAGTGGATACGGGCTGCAGTGTAATGTAGAGAAGAATGAACATAGAACTGACGGTATGAATACCAGTGCGTATAAGAAGAGCACTTTTGTTAAAGGTTCCATCGGAAAAAGGATCTGATGAATATAACAAATCATAGCCCGAAAAGGGACGGATAACAGCGGATTATAATTTGGGTTCTTGCAAAGACCCCAACAGGGGAAAACTGGGAGAGCAACACCTGAAGCTCACCCTGGTTACCCCTGAGGCCTCGGATATTCCACTGCAAATAAGCCATGATGTATGAAGAGAAAGATACAACTCGAAGTTAGAGGTATCTATGGACTAGGGTTAGAAAAGTCCACATGTGGAGGCAGCGGAAGACCTGTAATCAGAGAAGGAGTGGGATGCTGTGAAGGAAGGAGGGGTGTAGACGGAGAAGAGAGAGTAGGAGGAACCGGAGGTGGAGCGGTGTCCATCAACGTTCCAGTCTCTGAAATATATTCTGCGATAGTGTCCAGCGTTTCGTCAGACAAACATGCAGGATGTGGGACCACATTAGAGATGGAAGGAGGAGGAGGGTGAGCAACAATCGGTGAGACTATAGACTGTACTAAAGTAGAGGGCGAGGAGATGTAAGAGGAAACTGTCGAAGGGGCTTGGGAGGGAACAGGAGTGGAAGCGACCTGGGAAGATGGGCAGTCGAGGAAGAAACTTGGGAGGGGACAGGGAATGAAGATATTGAACAAGGAGGAGGATGATGAACCTCCACACACGTTACAGAACTAGTCGGAGGTGAAGAACCCGGCAATGGGGATTTTTTGCCGGACTTATGAGAAGAAGAGGAGTGGCGAGGATTAGGTGTTGGACGAGGGCATCTAGGCACAAAACTGTGTGAGTGAGTAGAGGAAGGGGTGAGGACAGTATGGGATGCCGAGGTAGGGACCACAGAGCCAAGAACAGCAAAAGAATTCGAGACGGGTGACTGAGGATGGGGCGACCACAGAGGAAGCCCTGGGAGTTGGGACCCCAGAAGGGGGGGGACGTTTAGCAATGCGAGAATAGGAAATACGGGGAAGTCTCCCTTGAAGGCGTAGATGAGAGACGGCCATGGCATATGAGAAGCCTTCTGCCTCTTTGAGACAACGGATTTCCCGCTCATTTAGGTAAACCTGACAATGGCGAGAGTAAGATGGATATGCCTCACGACAGTTAAGGCAAGAGGGAGGTAGATTACAAGGACTGGCATGGTCGTCGGCACCACAGACTGGGCATTCAGCCATGAACCTGCAATATTTCGCTGGATGACCAAAACGCCAGCTGTTTCTACACTGTTGCGGTGTAGGGGTCACCTTTCGAACTTGTAAACGGTGACCTGCAATGTAGACCGAGGGCGGAAGTTCACGGCAGTCAAATGTTAAACGAGCTATATTGCAAGGATAACGTCTTCGCTTACGGGCAGGGAGGTCTTGGAGCTCAAGCTTCTCCAGAATGTCATCACCACATGTCTGGAAATTCCGTTGCACAATGGTGTGGGGTAAAATGACAGTACCACTACAAGAATTGAGAGAATGATGTTTGTCAATAGTGATAGGAATATCTATGGTCATAAGGAGAGAAAGATCGCGAGCTTGGCCAGCATTCTGGACCGTGATGATGCGAGTGCCGCTCTTGAGAGCGTGAAATGAGATATCTTTACCTACATGGCGTAGGAGAGCCTTACCAATACTATGATCGGAAAGATAGGTAGTAGGAGAAGTCGGTCTTAGAGTAAAAAACTTTGTCCATTGAGTAGTGTGAAACAAAGTGTTTAAGGGGAGTGCGTGACGAGCTGATCGTTTCTGAGATGAATGAGAATGAAGTGTCGAATCGTCATGTAAGGGTCTTGGTCGTTTAGATGTAGGACCGGAGGTGGTCCGACGTGGGACGGGCGAGCAATCCAAAAATTGCCGCACCGTAGAGGGAGAAGCTGGAATCAAGGTCAGAGAAGAGTTAAGGTTAGACGTGTCAAAAGGGCCAGTCGGAACCCCAGTACCTGAAGCAGGTGACGAACCGGCACCAGCAAGAGGTACAGGGGTATTGGAAGTGTCCGAAAAGTGGTCCATTATCGCCCTCAAATCAAGCAGAAACAGGCTATTAGGCCTAGATGTGAGAGAATGGGTGTGCGCGGTCAGTGTGCGCAGTATAAAAAAATCCTGCACCACAGAGTGCATAATAAGGAAAAAAACTCTGACCGTGTTTTTGGTTTAAAACAGGGACTTTGCAGTCTATTTTCTTATGGTATTAACGAGGTAGGGTCAGAACTGGGTGCGGTATCAGGAAGGGGCCTGGGGGTAGTAGGTTCACGGATTGGGTCGTCCATGGTTAGGTTACTTCTTTCTTTTTGTTTAAAAAAAAAAAAAAAAAAAAAAGGGGGGGGGGGGAACGTGGAGGAATAGCTCCTAGGAGGAATGAAATTGTCGTAAATCCCCTCCGCGCCCAAGAGGACCTCAACACTGCAAGTAGTGCAGATGCTGCATGGAACCCGTGCCATACCCTACCCTTCATGCCAGTAAACCAGCAATCCGGGATAGCAACCTCACATCCACCGAGCCACCTCGGCAGACAAAAGAGAGGGCGGCCGGATACCTGTCACCAAGCATACCTCCTTTGGCCACCACCCCTGGAATCTGAAAGGTGGCCTCCAGAGATACACCCATCGCCTGAAAGATACCCAAAGCCACCCCCTGGAAGACCGGAGAAGGATCGGGACATCCCCAGGCAATCCAGATTCCACGGCAAACTACACCACTGCCAAGAACCTCAACGGAATGGGACGGACTACGGTACCCTTCCCCCTACCTAGGAACCAGAATGCCTGTAGAAAGAAGCTCACAGGTTAAAAATGGGGAGGGAGGAGGAGGAAAGGAAAAAAGGGAAGATGGGATAGGGAAGGGGGGATTGGGGGGTAATTAGGTTCGGTCTGAGGAAGAAGACCAAGAGGTCCAATTCCTCAGACCGATAGCCTCTTTACCTCGTCAAGGAGCCCCCCTTAAAGAGGCATGATAATGACAGTGCTTGGCATTTGACTCCTCCCACTGCTGCTAGGCTATCTTGCCCTAATAATGGCAAAAAATCAGAGGATGAATTGGAAGATTTTTCACTGTTCCAACTGAATATCAAAAGCAATGAAATATGCTTCTTAGTAAGTTGTTTATTCAGAAGAAAAGAGTATATGCAGGAGTTCAAACTTTGAAAACTTCAGATTTAGTAAAGAATGGTTAGAATAATTTAAGAAGCATTATAACTTTAATAAACCTTTATTCAATAGTGATGCTTTGAGTGCTGATATTGTGGCAGCTGCCTCATATCAAGTTATTTAAAAAAATAGAGAATATTGAGTGTTGATGAAAAAGGGCTCTTCTGGAAGAGGATGCTCTGAAATATATTTATGGGTAGTACAGTACCCAGGGAATGGGATATAATTAACCTTTAGTCAAAGAAGGAGACAACTCCAATTCCTTTGATTAACAGCCTTCACCAGCATCATGGCACACTTCCTTAAAGGAAGGTTGCTGTGAAAATTGCTTCAATATGTAAGGTAGCCATGAAGCATAAAAACTAATCAACAGTTTCCTAATTATGTGATCAAAATATTGCCATACTTGCCAATTCTAAATTTGCAGACCTCTAAGAACACAACCTCCTTGAATTTTGGGGTTCGACTGTACAGTGCTATTTCAAGCTCTATTCCAGAGCTTCCACATTATGAGTGGTAGGGAACACATTGCCCTTCTTGCAAAATCATTCCTTTCTCTCCTCACACATCCAAGCAATCATTCTTGATATATGTCCTAGAAGCTTGCAACTTTGAATAAGGAAGTTTGTTAGTGGCATATATTTTGTAGATATTAAGAAAATAAATTCTTTCCCAACAGATTCAACTCTAATATGGGTAGCAGGTCATTATGAATAAAACATTCTTGCTGTAATTTTATATGTATACTGGCTATTGAACCAAAATTATGGTACTGTATAAAAAATTACTAAACTTTATTCTCAATTTGAGAAATATCTAAAAACGAAACATTCAAAAAATAATTTGAATATTTCCTGTAATTCGTAACAAAGGTTAAAATTACATGTAGGCAATTAAACAAATAACATTCATCTTTTCAAATGTGTATGTATAAAAAATATAAGACCAAAACAAAATATTGAGAACATTATTATTATTATTGTGATACCCCATACAGACCTTTACAGTTCAGTTATACTTACAGCTCAACACATTACTAAAAAATATAGAATTATTTTATGAAATATGAATTATGCCACCCATGCTCAGTCTTCTCAGTTATCCTAAACCTCCAGTTCAACACATTTCTACCAATGATATAACAGGTACTGAAAACAGGCAATGGAAGCAAGGACGGAATGATACTTTAATATACTATTCAAAACTACTGTACATGAAGATTCATTAAAAGGCAGCACTTACTAGACTTGAATATGAAATAGAGGTAAGTGTCAAATGTAATTCTCAAAATTTATTGCACATAAAATATTTATCACATGGAAATAAACCCTGAGAGTTTTGTAAAATAAAATACAGTGGTACCCTGAGTTTCGGCCACCTCCCAACTCGAACAATTATTCCTTATGGGAACAAATTCATTCGGTAACGGCACTCGAACAGCCTTCTGGAACAAATTATGGCCAAAACTCGGGGTTCCACTGTAGGCCATAACTCTTCATCTCATATATTAATTTCATATTATGTAAAATATTTTACTGGACATTATCCCAAGGAAATGCTTTAAAATAGAGCCCATTATAACTTTAATTTCCACCAAGACTTCAGTACACCAGTAACTTGTTTAAAAAAAATTCTAAAGCTAAGTATCTTGCCCCCATGCTGCCCCATTTCAAAGTTGAAAGTAACCACAAATTAAAACTGACAGTAATAAATCAGAGTGAGAGCATCATTAAATTTTCATATATGCAAATTAGATAAACAGGCTTTTCCAAGCTTATTAAACTTTGCATTCATTATCAATAAAAATTTGGAAACAGGTTTCTTTAATGGACCTGTGGCAGTGATGTTAAGAATAATTATCTAGTATTAATAATGGTGAAAACATTTAATTTTTATCGAGTAGAAAATGATGGAGCATAAATTATCAGATAAGAATATTTTGGCAAATCAATTAACAGTACAATAGCACATTATCAACAATAGTGTAAATATCTAAGAGATGTAGACAACAGGTTTTAATCATGTAATGAAGCACCAGTAGTATAGTAGTGACATACCCTTTGTTATGTATAAAAACCTTGAATGGTTGGAGGGAAAAGTGCCGATATAGTTGGTAATACAAAGACAGGGTAGCAGAGCGAGCTTCTGCTAGACAATATCTTGCTTACAGGTGAGCTTTTTCAAGCTGTAAATTGAAAATATTCATCTTTTGGCAATACATTGTCTAAGAAAAGGCTTGTATGAAACGTTAAAACAAAATTTAAGTTGTATAATACAGGTACTCCTCACTTAACTCTTTCACTGTCGGTGCGGTATATAAGTACAGCTTACGAGCCAGTGTTGGTGACGTATTAATACGCCAAAATTCTAGCAGCTTCAAATCTAGCAGCAGAAAGCTGGTAGACCTACATGTGAGAGAATGGGTCTGCATGGTCAGCGTGTGCAATATAAAAAAAATCGGGGCACCTGGTAAGAAATATCTATCTCCCCGGCGAATTGGGACTCTTCTCTTCCCAAGTGATAGTTCTAACACAGATAGAAGTGTCAGTGAAGATGAATTTTATGGTTTTGAGGAGTTTGTGACTGAAAGCAATGCCCAGGATACCAGAAATAGTGCTGAAAACCCAGACGACCATCAACCTAGGTTAACCCAAAAAAGTCAAAGTGACTTATTTCCATGTGGGTGGTAGGGAAGACAGCATGGTTGTTAAGGAAGAGGTGTGGGTAATGGGTGGTGATGGTGGTTTTGTAATGCATCATGTGACACTATTTTTTTGTTTGTTTTAAAACTCAGAAATATATTCTTAAGATTTTGGTAAGAAATTTTTTTTTTTTCGAATATTTTTCGACACTAAGAGCAGGTTTGTAATCAGGGCTGTCAACAGTGAAAGGGTTAATGACCGAGTTCCATTCCTAAGAGTAGGTCGGTAAGCAAATTGCTCGTTAAGTGAGGAGCCGCCCCTTACTGATATTTCAAGCATACTGTACTGGTAGTAAGTTTGTGTCAGCCATCTATAGATAATGTTTTAATGTCACCTTTGCACCATTTATATTTTTAGTATATTAAAAATAGAACTAGGCATTAAAAAACAACAAAAAGGTAAAGTACACTGGTCAGAGAGCTGGTCGTAAGTCCAAGCAGTCGTTAAACAAGTAGGTTATTAACCCTTAACCCTTTGACTGTTTCGGTCGTATATATACAGTGGACCCCCGAGTAACGAGCAAAATTCATTCCAGAAGCCTGCTCAAGTGCCATTACCGAATGAATTTACTCCCTTAAGAAATAATGTCAAGTAGATTAGTCCATTTCAGACCCCCAAAAATACTTACAAAAGCACTTACAATATTATACTTACATAAATAACAAAAAGGCACAATACCGTGACTGGAACAATACACACACAACCGCACATATAAAGAGAGGAGCTTACGCACGTTTGCCGACTTGGACCATTTACAAAGTGTGACTTTGTAAATGGTCCAAGTCGCGCCGAAACGTCGTCGTAAGCTCCTCTCTTTATATGTGCGGGTTGTGTGTGTATTATACTTACATAATTGTACAATTTCCGGGGTGCTCGTTACTCGGGGGTCCACTGTACGTCTTACGAACCTGTTCCGGACGTATATACACTCACAAATTCTAGCGGCTTCAAATCAAGCGGGAGAAAGCTGGTAGGCCCGCATATGAGAGAATGGGTCTGTGTGGTCAGTGTGCGATGTATAAAAAAAAATCCTGCAGCATGCAGTGCATAATGAGAGAAAAAAACTCTGTGTTTTTGGATTAAAACGCCACTTTTGATGTGTATTTTCGTATAGTATTTATGGTTGTATTCTCTTTTTTATGGTCTCATTTGATAGAATGGAAAACATACTACAGAAATATAGATGATTTTGATTAGTTTCATGATGAAAACGACCTTGAAACTGAGCTCAAAGTAGGGAAAATATTCGATTTCTGCAAATGTTCAAGAGTAAACAAATCAAGCCATGCGTCCAATACTACACATCAATTGGCGAGTCTAATATTCTTTCACAAGTGCACTGATATTATTTATACCATTTTTACAATAATGCAATAGTCTGCATAATGGTAAATCTTCTATTTTTTGTGTGAATAAAAAATCAAAATAGAAAGCAAGAGTAATATAAGAGGGGCCTAAAGACATGACTAATGGACAGATAAGATGTTATTTTAGTGCCAGGAATGTCTGCGTTGTTTATTCTGGACCCTATTTTGAAATTGACAACTTTTTTATTTTGCATGAAATTGGCCAAATTGCCAATTTCTGACCACTTTATTGGGTAGTTGAAATCAGTAAATTGGTGGTTTCTTGTACTCAATCGATAGAACAAATGGAGTTAAGTTTTCCATCAAATTTCATACTTTTGGTGTCATTCCCATCGGGAAAAGATTCTCTATCATTTCATAAGAAATTTTTTTTTTTTTTTAAATTTTGCGACAACAGGAGAGCACTCAGGATTAGGGGTTGCGACAGTCAAAGGGTTAAATTGTCCAAACGTAGATCTACGTTCACGTGTGTAGCACTCCGACCTTTATTTTCTCCATTTAAAAGCATGTAAAAAAAAAGTAGATCTACGTTTGGAGTGCTACGCACATGAACGTAGATCTACGTTTGGACAGTTTAAGGGTTAAGTGAGGAGTACCTGTAGGTTTGTCAAGTAAAATGCAAATGAAAACAATGGGAATAGAATATTATGTATCACAGAAATACAGCCTCTCCTCACTTAACGACGGAGTTCTGTTTCTAAGACCATGTCGGTAAATGAATTCATCGCTAAGTGAGGAGCATATTATAATGGTAGTTTGTTTGTATCAACCATCATTGATATTGTTTTAGTGTCACCTTTGCATCATTTATAACATTTGTTATATTTTTAAATGTTTATACAATAGTGTACTGTACGTATATTGAAATAAAAAGAATAAGAGGAAATCAGCTCTAATATACATTACGTATTTAGGTATGCATACTGGTCAGAGAACCCATCGTAAGTCTGAGTCGTCGATAAACGAATACGTCACTAAGTGAGGAGAGGCTGCATACATCTCAGTCTTGGACATTTAAGATACCATCAGACATGGTCAACAAGATGACACTAGCAGGCAAGCTAGTACACCTAAATATATCTAAAGAAAAACACTTTCAGCTTTATCAAGGCACTAAAGCTTTTTTAACCCTTAGATTGTGGATACCCTGAAAAAAAAAATCCTGTCTCGGGGAAGATTTTGAAAAAACAAAATAAAACAAAAAAAAATTCTTACAGTTCAATAGTTCATTTTTCAAATCAAATAAGACTAAAATGAGTGGATTCTGATAAAAGCCTTACTATTTTATGGTGTGTTAAAGTTGGTGAAAAAATTATCACTTATCGTCAACAGTGGTGTAAAATCGCCAGTGACATTTACATTTTACAATTTATTGATGCTTTTTCTGTTTAAATGCTTTTAATGTTTAACAATATGTACACTAGTTTCTTATGATATTAAATGTGTTTAAAGGTGTTTTAGCACATCAAACATGCAATGAAGTTTGGCACATCATAAGTAAAACTAACCGAGACTATTTCTGAACTTGCAACATAAATTTACCTTCGTATTGAAAATATCTCGCATTAACCATTTATTAAGTAGCACCAACAACAAAAAATATATGAAAATCTGTGCTGATCCTAATCCTGATGGATGAAGAGACTTGTGTCACCTGTGGCTCATTGATTTGACCAGTTAAATTACAAATGAACGAACCTGGCTGAACTCCCAGGCAAAGTGAGATGTATGGGCAAGTATGTCTACATCTGTTGCCCCTGGATTACATTCTGAGAAAGAGGGAGGGTGACAGATTCAACTGCAAATACTGTAATAATAAATAAGAGGGACACCATATATATTGCACTATTCCTGTAACTACAAATAGGTAATCACAGATACACACATGAGTCATCCTCATCCATAAAGAAATGGATGAGAGGCACAATAAAAGCCTGTAGTACATTGCCATTATAGATATGCAAAACTATGACATGAGAGAAGTGAAAAGTACAAAGCAAAACATCAGTGATAATAATTCATGTTAAGTGCTAAACCCATGTGGGTCATTCAGCGCAAGATGTGGAGGTGGTTTGATCCTGTGTCTGCTAAGTGGGAGACAGACACGATTCCTATTTGTACTTAGATGTCCCACAACATCAGCCATGAGAGTACAGGGAACATATGCAGTAAAAGAGACAAGCTGAGAGGCAGGCAGATAATTTAGAAATGACTTAGATACCAAAGTGGAACCTCTACCAATGTTGCTGCTGCACAAGCACAAGAGAAATATAAAATCAACTGACAAGGATGATGGTAATACACTTACAGAAAATTATGTAAAGAGCTTAAAAGCTTTAGAAGCATTTTCAGAAAAGAAGAGAAGTCAGTGCCTCAAAAGGAAGAGAGAGGACAAGTTGTCACCTTAGTTATTGTAAGCTGAAAAACAATTAGCATAATTTAAATATTCAAAAAAAAGGCAACAGACAGGAAGCATTAAACTACAGACCAATATTCTTAGCATGTAGCACATACAAGAATACTAAGAGAAATTAGAACTAATGGAAAACTTGAAAAGAATGGACATCATAGAGCAACAGCATGGGTCCAGGAATGGCAAGTTATGCCTCAGCCTGATAAAGACGATAAAGATCTATGAAACGTTGAAGGTCAAACAAGAAGGGTAAGATTACATACTCCTTCACTGCAATAGGCCTTTGGCATTCACACACAAGACTGATATACATCTCAAGATTCAGAGTGCTAGTAAGGATTATGACACTCAAAATGACAAGCAAATCTTTGGTGAGAAATGAAATAATGGGAAAAGCAAATGTAACAAGCAGACCCCTTGAATTCAGACCTAGATTTTATACTGTCTCTAGTACAATATATAGTATAGGCCAGTATTGGCACAGTAAGCATGACAGGCTGTTGAAGGAGTATGAAATAAAGTTGCCATGCTCTCTGGTAAGCTGGACAATCGATTAAGCAGTGCTGAACTGTCGGGTTGACCCAACAATCCTTAGACTGGTGCCCCTCTGTGAGAAGAACATATGCAAATTTGGTGTCCACTGAACAGGCATGCGAGTGCACACATTAACAGTATAACATCAATGACATATGCCATATTAGTAACTAAACATAAGAGCAGACTTCAGAAAACTGAACAGCAAATTTTTTTTATATCTTCATTCAGCACATATTCAAGACCAATCACCGACTACAGAATTGGGGAACTTCTACCTAGAAAAACACACAGCAAAGTTATTAAAAGAACGGTTTCACTACCAAACCAATAACAGAGCTGAGGCAAGAGTGATGAAGAATGTAGATCAAGAGATCTGATCATAACACACACAATAGAGTACTGCAAGCTACCTAACAAACAAGAAAGTGGTTATTTGACATAGGATGGAGCTGTATGGCCAGTGGGGGTTTAATTAATGCTCTTTTGCAAACATGTAATACTTGACACAAGTGTCCAGAACAAGGAGACACGAGACATCAGAATGCACATTGACAGTGTAAGATAAGACTTTAAATGAGCTAGAAAATGACATGGTAGAGACTAACTGCATATACACGTAGAACACAAAGAGTAGTAGTCAACAGAGTAAAGTCTGAGGCAGCTACTGTGAAAAGCTCTGTTCCACAAGGCACAGTACTTGCTCCCATCCTATTCCTCATCCTCATATCAGACATTGACAGGGATATATGCCACAGTGCTGTGTCTTCCTTTGCAGATGACACCCGAATCTGTATGACAGTGTCCACCGTTGAAGACACTGCAAGACTCCAAGCAGACATAAACCAAATCTTTAAATGGGCTGCAGAAAACAATATGAAGTTCAATGATGAGAAATTTCAATTACTCAGATATGGAAAAAGTGAAGAAATTAAAATCTCATCGGAGTACAAAACTAATTCCAACCACACAATAGAGTGAAAAACTAATGTCAAAGACCTGGGAGTGATCATGTCAGAGGATCTCACCTTCAAGGACCATAACAATGTAGCAATTGCATCTGCTCGAAAAATGACACGATGGTTAATGAGAACCTTCAAAACCAGGGATGCCAAGCCCATGTTGACACTTTACAGATCGCTTGTTCTATCTAGGCTGGAATATTGCTGCACACTAACTGCACCTTTCAAGGCGGGTGAAATTGCTGACCTTGAAAATGTGCAGAGAACCTTCACCGCACGCATAAGTGCGATAAACCACCTCAACTACTGGGAACGGTTGAAGTTCCTAAACCTGTACTCTCTAGAATGCAGGCGGGAGAGATACATTATTATATACACATGGAAAATTCTCGAGGGCTTAGTACCAAACTTGCACACAAAAATCACTCCGTACGAAAGCAAAAGACTCGGCAGGCGATGTAACATCCCCCAATGAAGAGCAGGGGTGCCACTAGCACGTTGAGGGACAACACAATAAGTGTGAGGGGCCCAAGATTGTTCAACTGCCTCCCAGCATACATCAGGGGGATTACCAACAAACCCATGGCTGTCTTCAAGCAGGCACTGGACAGGCACCTCAAGTCGGTACCTGATCAGCCGAGCTGTGGTTCGTACGTTGGACTGCGTGCGGCCAGCAGTAACAGCCTGGTTGATCAGGCTCTGGTCCAACAGGAGGCCTGGTCACAGACCGGGCCGCGGGGGCGTTGACCCCTGGAATTCTCTCCAGGTAGACTCCAGGTAGATACAGTACAAAACAAAAGTAAATCATTTACAGTAATACAAATGTTTCAGTCAGTAGAAATTTAAATAGTGAAAAAACAAATTAACATTAGGGACATGAGCAGAGTTTTTCTACAAAGTAGCATCACTCACACAATTAACACATGAAAAATTAAAATGATTTCCTGAGCTTCCCAAACAGGAATAGCCATGAAACTCAACTTGCCATACATAGTAAAAATAAGAAAAAACATTGTTTTGCTTCCCACCAAAGCAGGGTAACCTGTGACTGAAACAAAAACACATTCACCACCACTCATCCTTTAGCAATCTTCCCAAAAGTGCATGGAAATCATGAATTAAATGATCTGCTGAACCATAATATCCTACCTATCAACAATATATATCTTCTTTCTTTCAACACGTCGGCCGTTTCCCACCGGCGGGTGGCCCAAAAGGAAAAACAAAGTTTCTCCTTTTACATTTAGTAATATATACAGGAGAAGGGGTTACTAGCCCCTTGCTCCAGGCATTTTAGTTGCCTCTTACAACACGCATGGCTTACGGGGGAAAAATTCTGTTCCACTTCCTCATGGAGAAACAATATATAGATATATATACAGTGGACCCCCGGTTTTCGTGATTTTTTCGTTCCAAAATGCTGTTCAAGTGCCATTACCAAACGAATTTATTCCCATAAGAAATAATGTAAAGTAGACTAGTCCTTTTAGACCCCCAAAAATACACTTACAAAAACATTTAAAAAAATACACTTACATAAAAGGGCGAGTTTGGAGCAGGACGAACATCGGGGGTCCACTGTATATAAATGACAAACTATGTAGTAGTAGGTTGGTAGACAGCAACAACCCAGGGAGGTACTACCGTCCTGCCAAGTGAGTGTAAAATGAAAGCCTGTATTTGTTTTACATGATGGTAGGATTGCTGGTGTCTTTTTTTCTGTCTCATAAACATGCAAGATTTCAGGTACGTCTTGCTACTTCTACTTACACTTAGGTCACACTACACATACATATACACATTTATGTATACACGCGATTTCCTGAATCACTTCACAAAATATTACCCAAACAGAAGGAGTGGCAATAATGTTGAATAATCAGTTATGGCAGGTAAAGAGGGATTATAAATGTATAAATTCAAGGATTATGTGGAGTAAAATAAAGGTTGGATGTGAAAAGTGGGTTATAGTAAGTGTTTATGCACCTGGAGAAGAGAGAAGTGTAGAAGAGAGAGAGATTTTGGGAAATGTTGAGTGAGTGCATGGGGAGTTTTGAACCAAGTGAGAGAGTACTTGTGGTTGGGGATCTAAATGCTATAGTGGGTAAAAATATTGTCGAGGAGTAGTAGGTAAATTTGGGGTGCCAGGGTAAATGTAAATGGGAACCGTTAATTGAGTTGTGTAGAAAGAGGTTAGGTAATAAGTAACACATATTTTATGAAAAAGAGGATAAATATAGCATGTAATGAAAATAGTTTGTTAAATTATGTATTGGTGGATAAAAGGTTGATGGGTAGGCTTCAGGATGTACATGTTTATAGAGGGGCAACGGATATATCGGATCATTATTTAGTTGTAGCTACAGTTAAAGGTAGATGGGACAAAAAGAAAATGGCAACAGCAAGTAAGAGAGAGGTAAAAGTGTATAAACTAAGGAAGAAGGAAGTTAGGGTGAGATATAAGCAACTATTGGCAGAAAGGTGGGCTAGTGCAAATATGAGTAGTGGGGGGGTTGAAGAGAGTTGGGATAGTTTTAAAAATACAGTATTAGAATGTGGGGCAGAAGTTTGTGGCTATAGCAGGGTGGGTGAAGGAGGAAAGAGGAGTGATTGGTGGGGTGATGAAGTAAAGGGTGTGATAAAAGAGAAAAAGGTAGCTTATGAGAGGTTTTTACAAAACAGAAGTGTTGTAAGAAGAGCAGAGTATATGGAAAGTAAAAGAAAGGTGAAGAGAGTGGTGAGAGAGTGCAAAAGGAGAGCAGATGAAAGAGTAAGAGAGGCACTGTCAAAAAATTTTGCAGAAAATAAGAAAAAGTTTTGGAGTGAGATAAACAAGTTTAGAAAGCCTAGGGAACGAATGGATTTCTCAGTTAAAAACAGAGTAGAGGAATTAGTAGATGGGGAACTGGAGGTATTGGGTAGATGGAGGGAATATTTTGAGGAACTTTAAAATGTCGATGAAGAAAGGGAGGCGGTAATTTCATGCACTGTTCAGGGAGGTATAACATCTTCTAGGAGTGAGGAAGAGCAGGATGTGAGTGTGGGGGAGGTGCATGAGGCATTACATAGAATGAAAGGGGGTAAAGCAGCAGGAACTGACAGGATCATGACAGAAATGTTAAAAGCAGGGGAAAATATTGTGTTGGAGTGGTTGGTATTTTTGTTTAAGAAATGTATGAAAGAGGGGAAGGTACCTAAGGATTGGCAGAGAGCGTGTATAGTTCCTTTATATAAAGGGAAGGGTGACAAAAGAGATTGTAAAAATTATAGGGGAATAAGTTTACTGAGTATACCAGGTAAAGTGTATGGTAGGGTTATTATTGAAAGAATTAGAGGTAAGACTGAGGGTAGGATCGCAGATGAGCAAGGAGGTTTTAGAGTGGGTAGGGGATGTGTAGATCAAGTGTTTACATTGAAGCATATATGTGAACAGTATTTAGATAAAGGTAGGGAAGTTTTCATTTCATTTATGGATTTAGAAAAAGCATATGATAGAGTGGATAGGGGAGCAATGTGGCAGATGTTGCAAGTGTATGGAATAGGTAGTAAGTTACTGAATGCTGTAAAGAGTTTTTATGAGGATAGTGAAGCTCAAGTTAGGGTGTGTAGTAGAGAGGGAGATTACTTCCCGGTAAAAGTAGGTCTTAGACAGGGATGTGTGATGTCACCATGGTTGTTTAATATATTTATAGATGGGGTTGTAAAAGAAGTAAATGCTAGGGTGTTGGGGAGAGGGGTGGGATTAAATTATGGGGAATTAAATGCAAAATGGGAGTTGACACAGTTACTTTTTGCTGATGATACTGTGCTTATAGGAGATTCTAAAGAAAAGTTGCAGAGGTTAGTGGACAAATTTGGGAGGGTGTGTAAAGGTAGAAAGTTGAAAGTGAACAAATTTAAAAGTAAGGTTATGAGGATATCAAATGATTTAGATAAAGAAAAATTGGATATCACATTGGAGAGAGGGAGTATGGAAGAAGTGAATGTTCTCAGATATTTGGGAGTTGACTTGTCAGCGGATGGGTTTATGAAGGATGAGGTTAACCATAGAATTGATGAAGGAAAAAAGGTGAGTGGTGCGTTGAGGTATCTGTGGAGACAAAAAAACGTTATCTATGGAGGCAAAGAAGGGAATGTATGAAAGTATAGTGGTATCAACACTCTTATATGGGTGTGAAGCTTGGGTTGTAAATGCTGCAGCGAGGAGGAGGCTGGAGGCAGTGGAGATGTCTTGTCTAAGGGCAATGTGTGGTGTAAATATTATGCAGAGAATTCGGAGTGTGGAAATTAGGAGGAGGTGTGGAGTTACTAAAAGTATTAGTCAGAGGGCTGAAGAGGGGTTGTTGAGGTGGTATGGTCATTTAGAGAGAATGGATCAAAGTAGAATGACTTGGAAAGCATATAAATCTGTAGGGAAAGGAAGGAGGGGTAGGGGTCATTCTCGAAAAGGTTGGAGGGAGGGGGTAAAGGTTTTGTGGGCGAGGGGCTTGGACTTCCAGCAAGTGTGTGTGAGCATGTTAGATAGGAGTGAATGGAGACGAATGGTTTTTGGGACCTAACGAGCTGTTGGAGTGTGAGCAGGGTAATATTTAGTGAAGGGATTCAGGGAAACCGGTTATTGATTTAGCCGGACTTGAGTCCTGGAAATGGGAAGTACAATGCCTGCACTTTAAAGGAGGGGTCTGGGATAGTGACACTTTGGAGGGACTATTCTAAACTGTAGTATCTGAGCACCTCTGCAAAGACAGTGATTATGTATGAGTGAGGTGAAAGTGTTGAATGATGATGAAAATATTTTCTTTTTAGGGATTTTTTTCTTTCTTTCTGGGTCACCCTGCCTCGGTGAGAGACAGCCGACTTGTTGAAAAAAAAAAAATGTATTTTCCACACTATGTACAAATGCAGAACTAAAGAACTACTTGTCATATGCACATCACTCTACATCTTGTACAGGAAATGGATAAAACATCTGTGACCTGTGCATTAAAGGATAATTCCTCTATGTAATCTAATCACAATTCCATGATCAACAGGTAAGTGTTTGTCCCTAGGACCGGTACATGTCAACATATTCATCTTCCAGTGGATGAGTTTCCCCAACTATTACAAGTGTGTGTAAGGGGTCACCAAGGTTAATTTCAGCCATCTCCTCCAATGTACAAGCTTTCAGCTGCTGTGTCCTAGTGCCTATCCTGGCCATCCCTATTACTAACTGATCTGGAGTTAGAGGAGTTGGCCTTCCTTCTTCTGCCCTATTCCTTATGACATTAAGTATCTGTGTGGCAGCCTGTGATACTGTCATGAATCTTGGGGGATCATATATCTTTTGACCCTTAACCATATTTTCCACACACTGTTCTTTAACCTTAATATCTAACAAGCACAAGGTGTGCCAGCCATTTTCCAGGTTACTGCAAATTTTATCATAATAACTATCTGGCTGCCAACCATCTTGCCAAAATGGTATAGACACCATCTCTCCAAAAGAATAAAGCTGCAGCCCACAACAACCAGCAGCATTCAAAATTGAGGCATTGTGTACAATATTAATGGGAATATTTTTATCTAATGCACGTACCACAAGATCTGTGTGGGTTGTTGCACTAAATGGGTCCCCAATGACCAAAAATGCAATGTCTCCATCTTGAGTACTATGTAGGATCTCTTCTGAATTTTGCTCCACCATTTCTCTGTCTGCAACAATAATCTTCCTGCAAAACAGTGCTTCCATTGCCTCAACACCACCTGCCATGACAGACGTGTACCCTTCCAGGTATACCCGTGATGACTTTCTAATGATGTCAAGGCCTTTTAATGTCACATCACCTGAAGAAGAAAAAACATCTGAAGGTGCATAATTATTTTTTAAACATTTATTATACACTGCCAGTATCACAACTTAAATACTTTCTTAATTTATATATAATTCTTATACAGTGGACCCCCGAGTATCGGCCGTAATCCGTTCCAAGAGCTAGGCCTCAACTCGAACTGGCCAAAAGTCGAACTAATATTCACATAAGAAATAATGTAAATACAATTAATCCGTTTCCACCCAAAAATATTCACCAAAAATTCATTTTTAAAGAATAAATACTATAGTTTTACATACAGAAAACAATGAGAAATAGATAAAAAGCACTAATTTTAATGGATAAATGAACATTTGAATCAGTTTTACCTTTACTGAAGACTCTTGTTGGTGTATGAGCGGGGCAGGACAGTTTGTTTGGAGGCAGGACAAGATAGCCCTTCAATACGACACTAATATAAACTCTACGGCTTATTTATCTATCACAATTCATCTAATATGACATAATAAACAATATTAATAACATAGAAACATGATATATACTCTAGAATGAATAAAATATGTCATTACGAATGTGAGGACTGGTGGTAGTGTGTTATTGTTGTTGGGTTTATAAGGGCCACTGACCATAAGCCGTACATATACTGCTGGTGGTGGAGGCAGCAGGCCACCACCAATAATTCACACTGAAACAATGTACGTAATTTATAAATA